>ONZH01026827.1:0-29619 GCA_900303285.1 Rhinella marina
TCAGGCGGGCCCTGAGGTACGCAGTCAGCGCAAAGGTACACTTAACCACCGACTCAGTGGACAAGCGCTTGCGGCCAGGGACGCTACATCTCTTTGACGGCACACTGGGTGAATGTTGTGGAAGCGGGGACGGGGTCGCAAACAGAGACGGCCTACCTACCACCCCCGCCCATGATTGCAGGCACGGATTCTGATAAACCACCCTCCTCTCCTCCTCCTCCTCCTCTGCCTTAACATCTCCCTCAGCCGCTAGCTTGAAGCGTTGCAGCACTGGCGCGGGGAGACGTCAGCAGGCGGTGCTTAAGCCTCATCAGCTTGGGCGACAGGAAGCACAGCGCCCCAGAGGTGAGGGACGCCATATTGCAGCAGACGGAGATGTGGCTGTCGCCGCTGCAGCTAGGGCCAGGCATGGTCGTGTGCGATAACGGCCGTTAACCTGGTGGCGGCTCTGGAGCTTGCCGAACTCAATCACGTACCATGCCTGGCCCACGTTTTTAATCTGGTAGTCCAAAAATTTCTAAAGACTTACCCCAACCTGGCAGAGCTACTGGTGAAAGTGCGGCGCTTGTGCGCTCACTTTCGGAAGTCAACTGTAGCTGCTGCTAGCTTAAAAAAACTCCAGCAACGCCTCCATTTGCCTGAACATCGGCTGTTGTGCGACCTGCCGACTCGCTGGAATTCCACCTATTCCATGTTGGCCAGGGTGTGTGAGCAGCAGAGAGCACTGATGGAGTACCAGATTATGAATCCACGCGTGCCTCCAACTCAGCTCCCTCAGTTTGCCAACCACGAGTGGCCATGGATGGCAGACATATGCGATGTACTGCGTATCTTTGAGGAGTCCACCTAGAAGGTCAGCAGCGAGGACGCTATAGTGAGCGTAACCATCCCGCTCCTATGCGTCCTTAAAGAATCGCTCATCGCAATAAGGGAGAACGCATTGCACGCAGAGGAGACGGGGGTAGGAGGAGACGCAACGGAGCTACACAGTCAGACACACTTTTTGTCTGCTTCTCGGTGGCAGTTGCAGGAGGAGGAGGATGAGGAGGAGCGGACGACGTGGAGGTGCTGTGGAAGAGGAGGAGGATGCTGCGGCGAGGGTAGCAGTCAGGCTGTGTGCGTCCCATTGGTTCAGCGCGGATGGGGCGGAGAGGAGGCGGAAGAGGAAGAGGAGGAAATGGCAGTGATCCTTCTGGTGGGGGCAGTGACGTCATGCCTATTCAGAGTCTGGCACACATGGCTGACTTCATGCTGGGCTGCTTTTCCCGGTACACACGTGTTGTCCGGATAGTGGAGAACAAACTGTACTGGGTCTTCGCAATCCTGGACCCCCGGTATAAAAGATAACGTCTCCTCTTTTATTCCGGTAGAGGAGAGGACGAATCGATTGCTGGAATACCAGAGGGAACTCGTGCAGAACATGATGGAGATTTTCCCACCCACCATCGCTGGCGGCAGAGAGGAGAGGGTCTCCCAGAGTCCCACAACATCATCAGGCCCACAGCCACCAGGGGAAACACTCTCCAAGGTGTGGGACACGTTCATGGCACCCCCTCGTGCAACTTCCATCACTGGCGGGGCCCGCTATCAGCAGGAGGGACAAGTATCGGCGGATGTTGCGGGAGTACCTGGCAGACCGTACCCCTGTCCTCCCCGATCCCTCGGCGTCCTACACTTACTGGGTCTCCAAGTTGGACACGTGGCTGGAACTGTCCCTGTACGCCTTGGAGGTGCTTGCCTGCCCTGCCGCCAGCGTGCTATCAGAAAAGGGTGTTCAGCGCAGCCGGGGGCATTATAACCGATAAGCGCAGCCGCCTGTCAACCGACAGTGCCGACAGGCTGACGCTAATCAAAATGAACAGCAAGTGGATGACCCGGAACTTTGCTTCTCCAACAGTGGAAAGCAGCCAAAAAGTGAAGTGCCATCTGTATGAAGTGCCATTTCCTCCTCCACCTCCTCTCCTCCTCCTTAACCGCCGTAGATTGCTCCATAAAAAAAAAAATATATTTATGGCTCACCTCTTGGCCTACAAACAATTTTAAAAGGTCTCACCTCTTGGGCCTACAAACAATTTTTAAGAGGTCTCACCTCTTTTGCCTCCACACAATTTTAAGACGTCTCACCTCTTTGGCCTCCACATAATTTTTTAAGAGGTCTCACCTCTTGGGCCTCCACATAATTTTTAAGAGGTCTCACCTCTTGGGCCTCCACATAATTTTAAGAGGTCTCACCTCTTGGCCTCCACATAATTTTTAAGAGGTCTCACCTCTTGGCCTCCACATAATTTTTTAAGAGGTCTCACCTCTTGGGCCTCACATAATTTTTAGAGGTCTCACCTTGGCCTCCCAATAAGTTTAAGAGGTGCCACTCTTGGGCCTCCACATAATTTTAAGAGTCTCCACCTCTTGGGCTCCACATAATTTTTAAGAGGTCTCACCTCTTGGGCCTACACATAATTTTAAGAAGGTCTCACCTCTTGGGCCTACACATAATTTTTAAGAGGTCTCACCTCTTGGGCCTACACATAATTTTTAAGAGGTCTCACCTCTTGGGCTACACCTCACAATTTTTCTCATGGCTCACCTCTTGGGCCTCCACATAATTTTTAAGAGGTCTCACCTCTTGGGCCTCCACATAATTTTTTAAGAGGCTCACCTCTTGCGCCTCCACATAATTTTTTAAGAGGTCTCACCTCTTGGGCCTCCACATAATTTTTAAGAGGTCTCACCTCTTGGGCCTACAAACAATTTTTCTCATGGCTCTCACCTCTTGGGCCTACAAACAATTTTTAAGAGGTCTCACCTCTTTGGCCTCCACATAATTTGAAAGAGGTCTCACCTCTTGGGCCTACAAACAATTTTTCTCATGCCTCACCTCTTGGGCCTAAACAATTGTTAAGAGGTCTCACCTCTTGGGCCTACAAACAATTTTTAAGAGGTCTCACCTCTTGGGCCTACAAACAATTTTTATTATGGCTCACCTCTTGGGCCTTAATACAATTTTTAAGAGGGCTCACCTCTTGGGCCTCCACTTAATTTTTTTCCGAGGGCTCACCTCTTGGGCCTCCATATAATTTTTCGAGGGACTCACCTCAAGCTAACTTTGCGCACTCATTAAAAATATTTTCACAACAAGGACCTAAGAGCCCACAAACAATTTTTGGGCCTACAAACAATTTTTCTCATGCCTCACCTCTTGGGCCTACAAACAATTGTTAAGAGGTCTCACCTCTTGGGCCTACAAACAATTTTTCTCATGGCCTCACCTCTTGGGCCTTAATACAATTGTTAAGAGGTCTCACCTCTTGGGCCTACAAACAATTTTAAGAGGTCTCACCTCTTGGGCCTACAAACAATTTTTATTATGGCTCACCTCTTGGGCCTTAATACAATTTTTAAGAGGGCTCACCTCTTGGGCCTCCACTTAATTTTTTCGAGGGCTCACCTCTTGGGCCTCCATATAATTTTTCGAGGGCTCACCTCAAGCTAACTTTGCGCACTCATTAAAATATTTTCACAACAAGGACCTAAGAGCCCTCGATGGGAGAGCTTTGTGTGGGGCCTGTTATAGGGAAGAGATGCGGCCCTGCGGGCTCTAGCCTGCCTTCTCCATGAGCCTCTGGCCAGCCCACGGCCTCTTCCTGCCTTTTGCGGTCCTACGCATCTCTCAAACATCCCCACTGCTTTACCTGCTAGACATGACACTGGGCCAGGTCGGGTCACTGACATCTCAAGCGCCAACAATTTGGGCATTTTAAGGCTTCTGCATGTGTTTGAGTTGTTTTTACATTTTAAAGAAGACATGTCTGACCACATCTCACACACACCACAATGGACATTAGGGGTGGGGTCTATTTGCTTTCCCCTTTGCCTATGCCATCTGTGGTTGTTCATAGGCAACGTGATTTTAAGGGGTGCAGAATTTTATCTTCTGTTTTGTCTAGTTTGGCTTGGGGTCCATGGCAATGTAGAGGAAAGAAGGTTTCCTTGTATGGTCTCACTTTACAGAGAGGTTACATTGTCTTTGGAGTGTATTGTTGAGAGGCTGTGATAGTGGCGTAATAGTGCGACTTGGGCGCGTTATATGCACCCAGACATGCTTCCCCTGCTGTCCCAGTTGCATTCCAGCAGTGTTGGCATCCTTTTCTGAGGTTTCAGGGTGGACTTGGTGATCTCCAAGTGGTCGAATTTAGATTTCCAAGTGGCGAGCATTTTTTTCCCATAGACTTTAATGGGATTCGATATTCGGTCGAATAGTCGAATTTCGCGGTCTATTCGAATCGAATTTCGAACTTTCGAATATTTCACTACTCGCTCATCTCTAGTAAATATCAATGCTTAAAAAAAAATCTGTGCTGATTTTCTGGTGTGATTTTTTATCTATTTTTTCAGCTTCCTACTTTATCAGCTTCCCAATCAATTCAGTTGGTGAATCAGCACAAATTACAGTATGCTCAAAAATAGAGCTTGCTGCTTCTTTTTTACATGCTGTTCTGCCTTCCATTGAAATTAGGCCTTTTTCACATGTCAGTTATTTGATCAGTTATTTCCATCTGTTTTTGTGAGCCAAAACCAGGAGTGGAGGCTACACAGACATCAGGTATAATGGAAAGATTTGCACCTGTTCTTTTTTTTGACCCGCATCTGTTTTTGGCTAACAATAACTGATAGAAGTAACTGATCAAAAAACTGAAGTGTGAATAAGGTCTTAATGGGGTTTTTAAAGGTGGTTTTTTTGTGAAGAATCTACACTGAAAATGCATGAAAAATACCACCAAAAATGTTGTGTGAACTGGTCCTAAGGGTTTGCATGAGTGACTGAAAAAATAAGGCAGTTGTTTCTGTATGTTTTTAAACCTGCTTCCAGCTCAAACAATAGTGTACTTATACACCGTAAGTACTTATGAACAGAATGTGTCAAAGTCAATTTTTTTTTTTTTGAAAAATGTTTTTAAAACCTTCTGATGCTAACTTTTTTAAAGTTTTTTTTACAGTCATTAGACAATAAGTCAGGGTCACTTAGACTGATTGACCACATGTAAAATGGGGATACTAAACCAATGGAATTTCTGGGCTTATTGGAAGTAGCAACATCAAAGGCAGAAGGGGATAGGCATAAAATATTGTTATGCAAAGAATACTAGTCAAATTATTAGTTTTTCTTTCAGCTAAAATAAATGCAAATTTGCCTTTACCTGAAGAGGGGTTGGGATAATTATTTTGGTTAATCTTCAGTATAAAGCTTCAAATGTCAGCTAATTTAAGGCTTCTTGTTAAGATCTGTGCAGGAAAGCATGAGTGAATGATGACACTTGCACTTTATATTTCAGTTTATAACCCTTTTAATTATAAGCAGACTATAAAGTATTCACCCAATGCTCTTAAAAATAGCTAAACCTTTTTATTTAATTCCATCTGCCTGCTAGTGTTTGGATGGTATCCAGAAAAGCACTTCAGTAAATTCAATAATGTGTGTGCTATAATTAATATAAGACACAATAAACCTGCATAGGAAAAATGTTCTTCTGTTTGATCAGTGTCATGACATCTTGATTTGTTTATCAATATTGTATAAAAAGGTAGATAAAAATAGATAAGAAATGTACAGATGTGGCAAGAATCTTCATTAGTAAGCTAAAAGGATACCAGACAGCACAATATTACTTGATAGCTTTTCCTTATTTATTTGCAAAAAAAATAAGATGGTACATAGTATGTCATATATGCATGGTCATAGATACAGTAAATAGCTCTTCTTAACTACTCACACTGGGGCTGTTTAGTAAGGACAAAGAAGACTCATTCATGTATTCCCTTAGCTCCGCATATCTACTGTGAATTCTAGAAATTGTAGATGGGTATTTAAAGAGGAGTCCTAAGACTGAACAGCAGCCAAAAGAAAATAATAAGATAGATAATCTAGTATAACATACCAGAAAGACTATAGAAACTGACCACACATCCAGTGTATATAAAAATCTAAATCAATCACAACATTAAAATATTGTATACAATAGAAACTTTATGTAGGATGAAACTTTAAGTCCTCAGGTTCAAGTATGCACACAAGCCCTTTCTCTATGCGTATCGCTGGAGAATCAGCTTCTTTAGGGGTCTCCGATTACAAACTGTGGTTCAAGTGATTAACCTATACAAATATATAAATGGGTCATACAAAAAATATGCTTAAAAGCTTCTCCATATAAAATCCCCTTAAAAGACAAGGAGGCACTGCCTCCATCTGGAGATGAAAAATTTCAGTCTCCAGAGGCATCAAGGCTTCTTCACTGTGAGAATTGTGAATCTGTGGAATAGTTTACCTCTGGACGTGGTCACAGCAGGAACAGTGGACAGTTTTTAAAAGGGTCTAGATAAATTATTAAATGTAAACTACATTCATGGGTAAGGCTACTTTCACACCAGCGTTAGGATGGATCCGTTTGTGAGATCCGTGCAGGCGCTCACAAACGGATCCGTTCCTATAATGCATTCGTTTGCATCCGTTCAGAACGGATCTGCTTTGCCTATCTTTTACGTAGGCAAAACGGATCCGTTCTGATCTCCATTGAAAGTTACATAGGGAACGGATCCGTTTGCTATTGTACATTAGCAAATGGATCCGCTCCCATTGACTTGCATTGGAGTGGAGACGGATCCGCCTCCATTCCACTCGGTCAAGCGGACACCAAAACGCTGCATGCAGCGTTTTGGTGTCCACCTCCAGAGTCCTGGTCTTGTTTGAAAGCTGGCAATCAAATCAATCACAGCATTATCTTCATATCAGGATATATAGCTGTTAGAAAATGATTTGGGTATGAAAATGGTGAAACCTGCTTTTACTTTCACTTTCAGCTGTGTTCACTGCCATCCCTATTTCTAACAGTCATATCTTCCAATGTAAAATATAATGCTGTGATTCCGGTATGGTTTGAAAGCTTAGAATTCCGGTTTTCAAACAAGATCCATATCTCAAGGGGAGGGGGATGACTGCAGGAGGAAATGAAAAAAAATAAATACAAAAAACCCATATAAATTTGGAATTATCTTATTTGTACTGACTCACATAATAAAGTTATGTTATTAATATCATACCGTGAATGCAATAAATAAATTAATTAAAATAATGTTAAAATTGTTTTTTATCTTTCCCTAGAAATAATATATATATATATATATATATATATATATATATATATATATATATATATATCCCAAAATGCTTCCAAAATAATCTATAACTCAGCCCCCAAAATACAAAAAAAAAAAAAATGAACACAGAGGGGGAAATATTACTTAAGGCTAAAAGAGTAGTTATGTCACTGTGGGAATAAAAATCTAATTGTGTCCTCTGAGTTGTGCACCAACAATTTACTTCAGACACATATTAAAACGCAAAAGGTAAAAACGGCAACATTTTCAGGTGGGTTTTTCCAATTTTAATATGACTTTTTGGAGGTTTAAAAAAATCCACAATTTTATGAAAATACTTAAAAATGTTCATTTTTTCAATTTTGAATTTCTCTTATATTAAGGCCGGTTTCACACGAACGTTGTTTTTTTCGGTCCGACGGGTCCATTTTCCATTTTTTTAACATTCCGTTTGTATTCCGCAATGTTTCCGTTGTTCCGCAAAAAATGGACGTTGTGTCTCCGTATGTGTTCCGTTTTTTGAGGACCGTTTAAAAAACGGAAAGTGTCTTTTTTTTTTTAAAGTGGTCTACACCCCCTGGAATTAGTATTTAAGTTGTGCCACCTGTGTGTTTTTTGCCATTTCCATATGGTTTGAAGCAGCATTCTGAGGTAGCTTGGTTTCCCTTGTTTGCTTTGCTTGTTCCGGATTCTTGTCACCATGTGTGATGATTCTGATGATGAGGTTATCCTGCACTGGCTTCTTTTTCGGCGATACAGTCATTCTTCATCTCTGCTGGCTGATGAAATGAGGAGGAGGTGGAAGAGATTCTGGGTTCACCCCATAGTTTCTCAACGGTACAGGAAAGGCCATTTTCACACCCTGTTCACTGACCTTCGTCGCCATCCTGAGAAGTTTTTTGGCTTCTGTCGCATGTCAGTGGCTACGTTTGATTTGGTGTTGTCGTATGTCCGTCCAGATCTCACTTTTCAGGACACCAACATGCGTCGCAGTAGTTCACCTTCAGAAAGGCTGCTCATCACCCTAAGGTAAGTTTTTTTTTTTTTTCTTTTTATAAATTTTATGGACCTTTTTGTGTTTGCTACCCTGATTTTTTTTTTTTTGATCCCTCCACAGATTTCTTGCAACTGGGAACTCATTTTCTTCTTTGCATTTTGAGTTTCTTTTGGGGATTTCAACAATTTCTCGGATCGTGGCACATACTTGTCAAGTCATCTGGCTGCGACTCCGTGAGATGGTGATGCCACAGCCCATAGCAGAGGATTGGCTTCGTTTTTCGGAGGGATTCAATGCTTCTGCTCATTTTCCAAATTGCAGTGGGGCACTGGATGGCAAACACATTCGTGTGTTGAAGCCTCCTCACTCTGGCTCCCGATACTTCAATTATAAACATTATTTTTCAATAGTGCTTTTGGCCTTGGCTGACAGCAACTATAAGTTTATAATGGTTGATATTGGGGCCTATGGAAGCAATTCGGATGCTCGCATCTTTAGTGCTTCTAGAATCGGTGAGCGGCTTCGTGCCAATCAGCTTTCCCTTCCTGAGCCTAGAAGACTGCCTGGATCTGCAGGTCCGCCGGCTCCGTTTGTGATCGTGGCTGACGAAGGTTTTGCATTGACAGCCCATGTAATGCGACCTTTTCCTCGCCGCGGTTTGGATGTCAGGAGGCGTATATTCAACTACCGTTTGAGCACTGGCCGCCGGTATGTTGAGTGCGCTTTTGGTATACTCTCTACCAAGTGGAGGGTATTTCTGACAACCATACAGATGGATCCGGACAATGCCACCCTGGTTGTTCAAGCTTGTGTAATTCTTCACAACCTCACCAGGATTCACGATGCTCCCTGGGATGTTGACCAGAGTGACATTCAAACATTTCCCGATGTTGGTTTGGATCTCAGGATGCATAGGCGACCTGGTACTGCAGGCATTGCAGTTCGGGAACTTTATGCAGACTACTTCATCAGCCCCCAGGGATCATTGTCGTGGCAGATGGATGCAATTTGTGGCACCTTTTGAGTTCTTCTTTGCTCGTTAGTTTTTTTTTTAATTTCTAGGATATATTTGATTATACTTTATATATAAGTTAGTGTAGGGACTCGCAAGAGACAGAGGACCCTTGACGTGGGCTTGCGGGCTGAGGTTTGGCCAGTAATATTAAAATGCAAATGTCTGAAGAGATGTGTGTTTTGCTTTATATTTGTTTGTGAAATTTGGAAGCATCACTTTAGACCTTTGCAATTTTGGTAGCTTAAACCTTCTAATACCTCTTTTTTTGGAAATAGATAAATATCATTCATGTTTAAATCTGTATTGTTATGTCAGGCGGAAATATTTGGCCCATAGTACTCCATTAAATTTAGCAATATCCGACTTTTCTTTATCTGGTTTCGAAATGTTGTCTTTTGGAGGATGTTTGGGATTCTAAGAGATTTCTTTCAAGGGGTTATGCTATTTATAGATATTGATTAGCTATCCTCAGGATAGGTCATCAATCTCAGTTCAGCGGGTGTCCGACAGCCGGCAACCCCGACAATCAGCTGTTTGAAGAGGAGACGCGCGCCGTATCCGCGCTGCCTCCTCTTCACTATTTACATGTTGGACGACTAAGGGGTAGTGGTGAGTCGGTGTAATTACACCTCACCGCCCCATTCATTTGTATGTAAGAATGGCTCCCATACACTTGGCCAGCTTCTCGGCGGGGGTGCCGGTTGTCGGAACCCCGCTGCTCTGATATTTATGATCTATCCTGAGGATAGCTCATCAATATCTATAACTTGCATAACCCCTTTAAAAAAAACGTCAATCTTAGCCAATAAAATGAGGTGAAAGTATGGAGACCCCAAGCCTAGTTCACAACGTAAAACATGGAGTAGGAGGTGTGAGGGTGTGTGTCTGCTTTGTTGAAAGCTTTAGAATCGATAATTTCTAACAACACTAACGGTCTACGGAACCAGCATGGCTAAAACAGCATCTTGCAGCAGCATGTTATTATCTCCGCTTGCAAGTTCGTCTTACCAAAATTTAATTTTCCACAGGACAATGTCCGTAAACACACGTCGCTGCTGTGTAAGGGCTATTTGACCCAACAAGAAGGAGAGTGATGAGGTGCTACGCCAGATGACCTTCCCTCCACAGTCACCATCCCGGAAACGAATAAAGATAGTTTGAGGTGAGCTGGAGAGAAGGCTAAATGGACAACAAGTGCAAAACATTTATGGGAACTCCTTCAAGTCAGTTTTACTACCATTTCAGGTGATGACCTCTTGAAGCTCAGCCAGAGAATGCCAAGAGTGTGCCAAGCATTCTTCCACGAACAATATATTTGCATTGTAATAGTTTCGATTCCAAAAAGTAATGTTACTATTTTGAAATTACATAGTAACATAACATAGTTTATAAGGCCAAAAAAAGACATCTGTCCATCCAGTTCGGCCTGTTTTCCTACAAGTTGATCCAGAGGAAGGCAAAAAAAACCCTGTGAGGTAGAAGCCAGTTTTCCCCACTTTAGGGAAAAAAATTCCTTCCCGACTCCAATCAGGCAATCAGAATTACTCCCTGGATCAACGACCCCTCTCTAGTAACTATAACCTGTAATATTATTACCCTCCAAAAATACATCCAGGCCCTCTTGAACTCTTTTAGTGAACTTACCATCACCACCTCCTCAGGCAGAGAGTTCCATAGTCTCACTGCTCTTACCGTAAAGAATCCTCTTCAATGTTTGTGTACAAACCTTCTTTCCTCCAGACGCAGAGGATGGCCCCTCGTCACAGTCACAGTCCTGTAAAAGTATGTATATAATTCAACCTGTGTTTCATCCTATTGGATATGTTTTACATCGAAAGGTTAGACTTGTCTGAGTTTCCCAAATAAACATTCCTTTTGTGGCCAAATGTTGTGTCTCAAATTTGGGTAGCGAGTTTATCTTCTAGCTAATTTATGTTTTGCGGGCAAAATTTGGCCACATTTATTTGCTCATGTATATTTTATGTAAGATGTATTTACATTGTTGTCAATCTGGCTGGAATCTCTAAATTATTGTCGAGAACTATGCAAATGAAGGATACATGACCAAACTAACATGACGAAATAAAACAACACACAACTTGCATAGACTGATAACTTAGAGTTTACTTTTCCAAGTAGTGAAATAAAAACTTAAATTACACTGAATAAAACAAATTACAACACCAAAATAAAAAATTAAGGCTCAAGCAAATCTTGCGTGAAAGAATGTCCCACACATGAACTGGTTGCCTGCTGAACGTTGCCTGAATCAGAGGCAGTGGAGGTAGATGGAGCAGGCATACGCTCTGGGGGAGCATTTGAATGGTCTGAAGGGGCCATTCAGGGGGGACCAACATATGTGGCCTGTTGGCCCAAGGTGTGGTGCTGGCCATAGGTAGTCGGCTGGCCATAGGTTGGCTGCTGCCCATATGTTGGCTGGTGGCCATAGGGTTGGGGATGGCCATATGTGGGCTGCTGGCCATACGTGGACTGAGGCCCATAGGTGGGCTGCTGGCCATAAGAAGGCTGCGGCCCATAGCTGGGCTGATGGCCATAAGAATGCTGCGGCACATAGCTGGTCTGCTGAGGAGGAGCAGGATCTGGAGCAGCCCCAAGGACCTGCAGACGGACATTGTGAATTAACTTCACAATGTCCCCTTGGTATGGAGACAAAAACATCTCCAATACCATGGCAAGGGCCGCCGTACAAGCAGTCTGTCGATGGTCAGGGACTTTGGCAAACAAATGTCCAAGCCCCTTCAACAGACTGACTTCGGGCCCCTCAGGCCTCCTCTGGGATAGGTAATCGATCACCTGTCTGTCGACTATCTCCCTTGGCCCTATCCCAGAAGAAGCTTGAGGGGCAGTAGGCGCCTCCTTGGCGGCAGGGTCCTTGGGGCCGCCTCAGGGCTGGTGGGGACCTGGGCAGAGGATGTCTGTTCTTCCTCAGCTTCTGCTCCTTCCTCCTGTGTCCCCTCATGCGACCCCTCTGTTGTCTGTGAAGGAGGAGGTTCCTGTGGAGCCACATCCGAAGCTTCACCTTCGGGCTCATCCAGACTGTCCACAATTATGTACAAAAATGAAAAAAAAAAACATTAGAAATTGGACACAAATTAAAATTCTGAAAAAGATTGTGTCCTTAGTAAAATGGCTAATTAATGAAACCAATATATAAATGTAATTCACATACTCGGAAATGTGTACACAAATTTAAAGAGTAGAGGCCATTCCAATGCTACAGATGCCTGATTTGCCACAAACACAACTTAAAGTTTATGCATATGTTAAAGGAACATTGCAAGTCCCCAGTACATACTAAATGGTAAAGCATTGGGTAACTCTGACATGGAAAAGGACAACGGAATCTTAGTGATCAGCAAAATATAAGCTGAAGAAACCAGTGTCCGACAGATGCTGCCAAGGCCAATAAGATAATGGGTTGCATCAAAAGGGGCATAGATGGCGGTGATGAGAACATAGTCCTGCCACTTTAAAAATCACTAGTCAGACCACACATGGAGTACTGTGTACAGTTATGGGCTACTGTGAACAAGGCAGACATAGCAGAGCTGGAGAGGGTTCAGAGGAGGGCAAATAAAGTAATAACTTCAATGGGTGTCCTACATGTCCCAGCCAGATTAGCCAAATTAAGGACGACTGAGGGGAGATGTAATAACTATGTATAAATATATCAGGGGTCAGTACAGAATTGTCTCCCATGATATATTTAGCCCAAGGACTGTGAGCATGACGAGGGCACATCCTCTGTGTCTGGAGGAAATTGGGTTTCAACACAAACATTGAAGAGTGTTCTTAACGGTAAGAGCAGGGAGACTATGAACTCTTTACAGTAAGAGCATTGAGACTATGTATCTCTACCCCGGAGGAGGTGGCGATGGTCAGCTCACTATAATTGATCTGGACCAGGGCCGGTATGTATTTATTGAGGGGATTAAGATTCCAGCTATAATAGTTAGGAGAGAGGGGTTGCTGATTCAGGGAGTTAGTCTGATGCATGATTAGAGAAGGAAAAGATTTCACAACAATAAAGGGATTTCAATTTTAAAACCAGATTTTGGTCCCATTCTTCTGGACACCAAATAAGGGCAAAATGAAGAAAGGGATGTACAGAGGGGTTTCAGTGGCCTTTGTAATTCTGTGAAAATCTTAAACTTAGGAAAACCCAAAAAATATTCAAACGCATTTTTGTTCCAGAAGAAACATCATAAAGTAGATAATGTCACACGTAACCCACAGCATTTAAAATAATAAAATACAGTGGTCTGATGCCAAGCAAAATTGGGGGGCAATTCTGTTGCCCATGGATGTGCCTTCAAAATCCAAAATGTAAATAACTTTTACACTGAAATAAAAAATTTGAAATAAAAAAAAAAAATACTCACGGCCTCAAATCAAGAACAGGGCGCAAAAAGCGCAACTGCTCCGTGTATAGATATGGCCTCTTCCGGGAACCACCATCCCCACTCCGACCACTCTCCATCAATTCCCTCCGATACTGGTCGCGGCAGCTGGCCCATCGGGTCTTGGCCTTCTTAACTGCATTTAAAAAAAAAAAAAATAGATGCTAACATTTGGTTACATGACAAAAAAACAAGCTAGGACCATTCCCTCTCTACACCCCACCACATTCTGCAAAGGAAGGGAATACAAGGGCTGAGTGACATGTGTGGCTGCTGGGATAATCAAGAAGCATGTTGTATGTGAATGAGTCAAAGTATTTCAAGAAACATGACACTGCTGATACAGGACACACTGGACATTTCACAAAAGTTTATGCTCTTTTCAAATCCTCTGTCAGATCATGTGCACAGCAGTAGACTAAATACTGGCAGCTTTAAATTCAGAAATACCTTCAGGACAGTTCTTTTTAATCAAGGAGTTTAGGCCATAATAGTTCAAAAACCCCTGCAAAATATGCAATGAGCAGACACATAGTCTGAAAATGCCAGAGCGCATGAGCAGCACAGTGACGTATTGTGTACAGGCTCTTTTATCTTGGTGCACGAATACAAGATTTGCTGAAAGGGAAGTTGAAAAAAGGAAAATGAAAGTGGACACAGTGGCATCACTACAACTAGCTGGGCCACACAGCAAAGCTTTGAACGGGACACCACAAGAAACTCACAAACAGAAAATCACATGCAACCGTCACTATTGTGCCTAGTCAGGGTTGTGCTCTCTCAGACAAGGCCTGGCAGCTGATCAGTATGGTTCCTACAGGGTCTCACTATATAATGTCTTCCTTATAATAGTCTGCCTCCTTAGGGGTGGCCCTTGTGGCTCTGAGCCAAAAAGTGGCTGCTACACCTGCGTCCCCTGTAGCTACGCACATGAGCTAACATATTTGACTAGTTCAACAATTACTAACATACAATTCATAATACATGGAATAGCACTTAGACATGTCTCATGACAAAAAGAAAATATTGGTCTACTCACCGAATTCTGCCCGACCACTGGAGTCAGCTTTTCTCCACTCTGCTGGCCTCATGGACTTAGTGACCTCTTTCCAGGAGGCATCCTTCTTGAGCCTATCATGGTAGGCATCACTCCGACTATCCCAGAGCTCTGGCCTCTCTTCTATGAGAGTAATTAAGCTCTCAACATCCCAACGGGACATTTTTCCCACCAGATAGTCTGCAGAAATATACTCCTGAAACTCTCCCTGGCAAAATGCCCGATTACTTCCTGCAAACTCTAGCTGTGAAATGGTCACATGGTTTTGCAAAGAGGAGTCTGGGCAACAGATCTGGACAACATACGGAAAGGCTTCCGTAGCATTCCGCATTTTTTGCGGACCCATTGACTTCTATGGGTTCCCAAACCGTTTTTTGCGGCCAAGAATAGGACATGCTCTATTTTTTTTTGCGGGCAACGGAACGGACATACGGATGCGGACAGCACACGGTGTGCTGCCCGCATTTTTTGCGGGCCCATAGAAATGAATGGGTCCGCATTTTTCATGTGAAAAATGCGGATCGGAGC
The DNA here is from genome assembly GCA_900303285.1 of Rhinella marina. Taxonomy (NCBI): domain Eukaryota; kingdom Metazoa; phylum Chordata; class Amphibia; order Anura; family Bufonidae; genus Rhinella; species Rhinella marina. The sequence continues at coordinate 15,168 of ONZH01026827.1, forward strand.
CCGCAAAAAATGCTGTCGTGTGAAAGAGGCCTAAGACAGATAGTTATAGCTCACAAAATAGTTAACAACTAATGTTTATCATATGTCCACTATCATTGTTCACTCATACTTTTATGTTTTAGAGAGGTTATAAATTTAGCAGCAATTTTACAAATTTTCAAGAACATTTCCAATTCCTATTTTTTAAGGACTAATTCAGTTCTAAAGTGGTTTTGAGAAGCCTATACAGTATATTAGAACTGACCTTCTCTATAAATCACCACTTTTTAAAAACTGCACCCCTCAAAGTATAGTATTAAAATCTGCATTGGGAAATTTACCCTTTAGGTGTTGCAGAGGAAGTAATGCTAAATTGGGGTGAAATTTAAACATTTTTTTTTCTTGTAGATTTTCAGTTTTAATCCATTTTTTTAATACATCAAGTGATAAAATAGAACTAAAACTTGATTCTGTGTTTTTTTTTACAAACTTTCTAAATGAGTCCCTGGACTGCCACTTGACTCAAATACCAGCCTCAGAAATGATGGAGCACCTTGTGGATTTTGGGGTTTCCCTTTTTTTGGGAAATTTTTCAGTCATCATTTCAGGTTCACAGAGGACTTAAGGTACCAAAACAAAGGGAATACCCCCAAAAGGCACATTTGAAAACTACACCTCACAAGGAATTAATATAAAGGTGTACTGTTGTCTATCGCCCTCCCAAACTCCCCGTCAGTTCCTGGATCATTTTGCTGGCTGGCTTTCTCACTTACTATCTTATACATAGTAATATATTTTATTAGGCCGAAAAAAGACATCTGTCCATCCAGTTCGGCCTGTTATCCTGCAAGTTGATTCAAAGAAAGGCAAAAAAAACCCTGTGAGGTAGAAGCCAATTTTCCCCACTTTAGGAGAAAAAATTCCTTCCCAACTCCAATCAGGTAGTCAGAATAACTCCCTGGATCAACAACCCCTCTCTAGTAACTATAACCTATAATATTATTATACTCCAGAAATACATCCAGGACCCTCTTGAACTCTTTTACTGAACTTACCATCACCACCTCCTCAGGCAGAGAGTTCCATAGTCTTACTGCTCTAACCGTAAATAACCTTCTTCTATGTTTGTGTGCAAACCTTCTTTCAACCAGACGCAGATCATGTTCCCTCATCACAGTCACAGTGCTGGGGATAAATAGATGATGGGAGAGATATCTGTACTGACCCCTGATATATTTATACATAATTATTAGATATCCCCTCAGTCATCTTTTTTCTAAAGTGAATAACCCTAATTTTGATAATCTTTCTGGGTACTGTAGTCCACCCATTTCAGTTATTACTCTAATTGCCCTCCTCTAAACCCTCTATAGGTCTGCTATGTCTGCCTTGTTCACAGGAGCCCAGAACTGTACACAGTACTCCATGTGTGGTCTGACTAGTGATTTGTAAAGTGGCAGGACTATGTTCTCATCACGGGCATTGTAGAAGGAAGTGTGGGTGCCGACTACAATATATGCATATACCCATATGTATATGCATATATGGGTGGCCCCAAATTTAGGGCCTGTGGCCTCATGGCTACATAGGCCTAAAGCCCTGGTGGATGTAGATATCCACCAGGTGCTCTAACTGTATGTATATATATATATATATATAGATATGTGTGCATGTGCCCCCATTAACATGCACCTATGTCTATATATATTTATATAATTGCCCCTTTTTATAATGTCCCCCTGTTTATGCCCCATATATATGTATGCCCCCTTTTTATATAATAATGCCCCTTTATATAATGTCCCCTGGTTCTATATTGCCCCCTGTTTATCCATATATACCCCTAATATCCTCCAGAAGTATATAGATGCATGTACATGATCCCCAGTTATGTACATGTATCTATATACATGTAACAACCAGGGTGCCCCCCCCATAGCCCCCAGCAGATGGACAAAGGCCATCTGCTGGGGAAAGCTGGAGACAGGGGACTGGACTAATTAGTCCAGTCCCAGGTACTTCAAAGGGACAGAAGATCGATATGATCTTCTGTCCCTTCTGTTAATTACTCTTAGCGCTGCTGGGGGCAATTAACAGGACAGGGAAACAATAGGTTTCCCTGTCTCTGCATGGCGCGTACCTCCGGCGCTTGTAATTACAAGATGGTCTGGAGATACAAAGCGCTCCCCAGGCGGAGGATCAAAGAGATCCTCCGCCTGGGAAACAGCGCGGGCCGGCGCGGTGACGTCATAGCACCGCGCCGGCACTCGTGCACATGCTGCCGGCGCGCTCGCTCGCCTGGAGCACGGGAGCGAGCGCGACCGGGTTTAAATAACCCGATCGCGCTGCGCTCTTCAGTTGAGCCGTGCCTCCCCAAAGCAGAATCATCCCCTGGAACAACGAGCACAAGAATCATCCCCTGGACGACGAGCAAGGACCCCTGGACTGGCTGAGTACCCCTAACCCTGAACCACGAATGCCATTTACACCTCCCTGCCATTCCCTGCATTAACCCTTGTTGCCCTGCATTAACCCCTGCTCCAGACCCCTGTTAACCCCTGCAATACCCCAATTGCCCTGCATTAACCCCTGGTGCCCTGCCCGGCATTCCCTGATTGAACCCCTGCTCCAGACCCCTGTTAACCCCTGCAATACCCCAATTGCCCTGCATTAACCCCTGGTGCCCTGCCCGGCATTCCCTGATTGAACCCCTGCTCCAGACCCCTATTAACCCCTGCAATACCCCAATTGCCCTGCATTAACCCCTGGTGCCCTGCATTAACCCCTAATCCACTAATATACCATTCCTGCCACCACCCCTGTACCCCTGCTGCTGACCCCTGTACCAGACCCCTGCCAGTACTCCTGCCCTCTATTAACCCCTTGTATTACCCTACAATAGCCCTGAACCCCTTCCCTGCCAATACCCCTTGTTATCCCCTGATTGTAATTTAACCCGTTTTGCTTCCCAGGGACAGTAACTTAGTTAGGTTGGGGAGGGCTGCTATAAGTGTGTGTGTGTATTGTTTAGTAAGTGACGTGGTTGGAGTTAAACGGGATTGTGTAGTGTAGTTAGGTATTATTGTACTGTATTGTTAATAAATAATAAATATTGTTATTATTTATAATACAGTGTGCAGTGTTTATTGTTTTGTAACGTGTATTTTGAGTCCCCTTTAGGTCGTGTGAAAGGCAGTAGGATCTACATAGGCATAAATAGGCGGAACTAGCGGAAGCGGGTTTACGCCTATTTATGAATATTAATTATTGGTACATCCCAAAATACCAGTAATTAATATTCCCTTTTACAGGCATCTAAGCCTTTTTAGATGCCACCCATTATCTTATTGGCCTTGGCAGCAGCTGACACTGGTTTCTACAGCTTAGTTTGCTGTTCACTAAAATTCCTAGGCCCTTTTCCATGTCAGTGTTACCCAGTGTTTTACCATTTAGTATGTACTGGTTATGCTCATAGGAAGGAATAATGCAAGTCATTGCATTATTCCTTCCTATGTGTATAACCTTACATTTGTCAGTGTTAAACCTCATCTGCCACTTCTCTGCCCGAGCCTCTAATCTATCCAGATCCATCTGTAGCAGTGTACTGTTCTCTTCTGTGTGTACTTTACACAGTTTAGTGTTATCTGCAAAAAATTATATTTTACTGTGCAAGCCTTCTACCAGATTATTAATAAATATATTGAAGAGAATAGGGCCCAATACTGACCCCTGTGGTACCCCACTAGTGACAGTGACCCAACCTGAGTGTGTACCGTTAATAACCACCCTCTGTTCTCTATCACTAAGCCAGTTACTTACCCACACACAGACATTTTCTCCCAGTCCAAGCATTCTCATTTTATATACTAACCTTTTATGTGGTACCGTGTCAAATGCTTTGGAGAAGTCCAGATATATGACATCCATTGATTTGCCGCGGTCAAGTCTAGAACTTATCTCCTCATAGAAACTGATTAAATTAGTTTGACATGACCGATCCCTCATGAAGCCATGATGATATGGTGTTATTTGCTTATTTTCATTGAAGTATTTCAAAATAGCATCTCTTAGAAAACCTTCATACAGTTTACCCACGACAGATGTTAAACTTACCAGCCTACAGTTTCCAGGCTCTGTTTTTGCGCCAATCCTGTGGAACACGCACTGTCAGTATAGAGCCCTTAAAAAAAAAGAAATAAGGGTCTGGCTATGACATTACTTAATTCCCTTAGGATATGGGGGGTGTATCCTCGGTCAGACAGGGTACTTTTAATGGGGAATTTATTTCATATTCTGCATTTCATCTGACAGTTTATTTTCCTCAGTCAATACAGTGGGAAAAAAAAGATTTAATAGCTTTGCTTTCTCCTCATTGCTCTCTGCAACTCCCCCCTCATTACTCTGTAAAGGGCCAACTCCTTCAGGTTTATACTTTTTGCTATTTATATAATTGAAGAACATTTTAGGGTTAGTTTTACTCTCTTTGGCAATTAATCTCTCGGTCTATAGTTTGGCTGCTTTTATGTGTCCTTTACATATTCTATTTTTAGCTTATCGTTTTTCAATGCTCCTCGCTCGCCTCCTGTTTTTGTGCTTTAAATGCTTTTTACATTTTTTGTTAAAACCCTTTATTTCTTTCTTTACCAGTTCTATTATCCACATAGTTTGAAAATTTTTCTTTGTTCCTTAACCTTTTATTCATAAAGTAATGTACCTCTCACAAATACATATTAGGATGCTTTTAAAAATATCCCATTTTGTGGCTGTATTTTTATTTTTCAGGACTGTGTCCCTGTTAGTTAGGCCTTTGGCCTCTCTTAGTTGGCTAGATTTTGCTTTTTTAAGTTTGGTATTTTTTTTCCTCCTTGAAGAAACACTCTTTTAACATCCCCATTGACAATCCTCTCTCCCCATCTGCTTCTCTCTTTCTATAACCTTCTGCCTTGACCTCTCATAACTCACTTAATCAGTTATACACAAAGATGGCAATACATTTGATCTAGTCTCCTTCACTCACCTTCAACTCACCTTTCTCACTTCCTGACCACAATATTATTTCCTTTACCATAATGATCTTTCACTCTTCTCATGGTATTCCTACCTTTCACAAATATAGAAACCTACACACTATTAACCCCCAGCAACTCATTGACAATCTACAGTTATCTTTTACCCCCAATCTCTTCCCTTTCGTGTCCACACCTACTATAGCTGCCAATTATTCAATCCATTCCCTCAAATCCACCCTAAATCAAGAAATTCTAATTACAATCTGACCTAATTTGACCCTATAATGGAAGAAGACTTCTCTCATCTTCTCGCTCTACGACTTGCAGCAGTATTCCTGTTCCCTCAATCTCCTCCAGTCCCTTTCCCTGGCTGTCATTACTCACCTAACTACAATATTTAACTTCTCCCTCTCTCTTCGGGTATTTTTCAAACATTCTGTTTAAATCCCACTACTGAAAAAAGAAATCTCTTAACCCAAACGGTGATGCTAACTACTGGCCTGTTTCTAACCTCCCCGTCATCTCTAATCTCCTGGAAAGTGTGATCTACTCTCTCTTATTAAGGTCTCTCTGTTAATATGCAAACTCTTTTTGCCCCCTTACAATCTTGCTTTCAGCCCCTCCACTCTACAGAAATTGCCCTTACTAAAGTGTCTAATGATCTACAGATAGCAAAAATTAATGGCAGCTATTCTCTATTGATTCTTTTTGATCTTGACTACTGTAAGGCTAGTTGCACATTAGCAGCAGTGATTCAGCAGATTGTTACGGCAGGGAATAGCCTGCCGGATTACTCTGCATTCCGGCATTGCCAGAAGTTTGTAAAGCTCCGTCCGGCCCAATTCACTATAATGGGGATCGGCAGAGATCTGGCTGCATTCCAGCAAACCACTGTGCATAGCTGGACGGGGCCTTATAGACCTTTGGCAATCCCGGAGTAGGCAGAGATCTGGCAGGCTTAAAAGGAGAAGGGTTAAAAGGAGAAAAATCACCTAATATATTGTTACACAATTTCCCCCTGAGTATGGAAATAGATTATGGATCATATTGTTACAAATGCATTTATAAACCACTGTTTGGAGACACAGCATTGCTCAGAAGGGAACAATTGATATCTGGATTTTGTAACATGGAATGGAATTTGCTAAAATAGATTTTAAGAGCTATAACTTTTAAAAATTTGTTGACTGAGCTGTGTGGGAGCTTGTTATTTGTGAGACAAGTTGTATTTTTTTGTAGAATTTTAGGGTCCATTTGGCTTCTTGATCGCTAATTTTTTTGGGAGATGAGGTGGGCAAAAATTGCAATTCTGTCAATGTTTTTTTTTAAATTTTTTATGAGATTCACCATGCAATATCTGTAATGTTTTTTTTCAGGTTAATATTATTATGGCAATACCAAGTTTATATACTTTTTTCATGTTTTACTTTTCGTTTTTTCGTTTTTTACTTTTTTCATCATAAAATTGCATTTTCATTAGAAATTAGTTGTATTTTCCTTCACCATATACTAATATCCATTTTTATTTTTCTGTCAACATAGGTATATGAAGGCTTCTTTTTTTGTAGTTTTTGATGTTAATGTTTTGTGACATGTCTTTTTGATTGTGTTTTATTTCAGTTTTTCCGATGGGCCAAAAAAGTGCAGTTAAGACAGTGTTCTTAAAGTTTGTTGTTATTTTTATTCTTTTTTTTTACCAATAATAATGGAGTTCATATTTTTTTTTATTGTTTTATTTTTTCCTTTTTAACTTTTATTTAAGTCCTACTAGGGGACTTGAACATCTATTGGTCTGATCAACTGTACAATACATCACCTAGTTATCTATTGTAGTGTATTGTACATGTCAGTTTTAAACTACTCACAAAAAAAGGAATATTTGGCTTTCGGGTGAAATTTATGGAAGACGTAAAACGTTCACTCTACAGTGATATGAGATTATGAAAGTAGGAAATTTAAGTTGAGGCATGCAATGGTGATTTGCTCATCTCAAACAAGTTATTGAAACAAAAGCCAACAGTGGTGGGTATACCACCACAAAAAATGTCAATGCCAATCAATGACTTGTCATGTGGCCTTGAACATCAATTACAGCTTGACAAAAATGTCTCATGCTGTTCACAAGTTGAATTTTTGCCTGCTGAGGCATGGCATCCCACTCTTCTTGAATGGCATCCCTCAGGTCATTGAGGTTCTGGGGTACAGAGTTACAAGCCTCTACATGGCAACTCAGCTGATCCCATAGGTTTTCAATGGAATTCATGTCTGGAGAAAGTGCAAGCTACTCCATTTGAGGTACCCCAGTCTCCTGAATCCATCCCTTAATGATCCAACCTCGATGAGCTGGCACATTGTCATCTATGAAGATGAAATTAGGCCTGTGCTGTTCATGCAGAACCACAAGGACTGGATTAATGATGTTATTCAAGTAGTATGGGCTTGTCATTGTACCATTCACAAAGTGTAGGGCAGTTCTGTATTGACTAGACACACTTGCCCACACTGTAACACCACCACCAAATGCTCATCTGGTGACAACAATGGCTGATGCATTGTGAACTTCTTGATGTCTTCAACATTGTTGGCGGCCATCATTTCTGCTCAGCATGAATTGACTTTATCAATGAACAGCATTGAGACCCATTGGTCCCTCATCCAACTTAAATTCTTCCTGGTCAATGCAAGACGATGACGCCAGTGCTTGGTGGTGTGGTTAGGTTATTTAGCACTCAGACCACACTAATTTAAATTGTTTTGAATGGTCTGACATGACACTTCGGTGTCTCTCACCTCCCTTAATTGTGTGGCATGCATCGGTTCTGCAAGGTATTGTTCACAATGAAGTGGTCATCAGTGTTGGATGGGGCCAAAGGATGTCTGATTCTATGCCTTTCTGTGACTCTTCCAGTCTCTCTGTATGTCTGTTGCAACCTGCTGTTGACACTCTGTGACACTGTAAGCTCAATTCTAATTGAACCAGGAAATTGAGTGATTTATGGAGAACAGCAAGTTGTACAAAAAGAACTGAAACATTGAACAGTTGGACATGTGCATTCAAAAGTTTAGAGTAGATCACATTAAGTTCACCTGTAAAGGTTAGATTGCATTTTAGGTTCATCCTGAAATTTCACCCACAGGCCAAATATCTCTAACTTTTTGTGAGTAGTGTATATACTGACACCTCGTCAAACAGATCTTGCCTATGGCAAAGCCTAATAAGCTTCCTTACATGGCAGACTCAAAGGCTGCCATGGAACCCTGTGATCGCATTGTTGAAGAAGGGGGTCCGATGGAGGAGATAGGGAGCCCCCTCCCTCTGTGATACTCTTAGATGCCATAGTCGCTACTGTCCATGGCATCTACTAAGTGATTAAAAGGCGGGACCAGCGTTAGCTGTGATCTTAGCCATTGCGGCAGGGTCCCATACTAATACAAACTGAGATTATTCAAGTGTATATTTTCAATGGGGACGGAGGAGAAGGCCGCTGCTAGACAACTCTGGTAGCTGCTTATGTCCTGGGAGAACAAAAGGATTGAAAGTTGAAATGTGAAGTGCCTGATACTTTTCTCCTCATACACATACAATGGTCAGCCAGCCCTGAAACAAACAAACAAACAAACAAACAAACAGGGTTTGGCTGACAATAGTGATATGTGTAGAGTATAGGTGAATTATTTTACACAAGCTGATAACATTTTTATGTTCAACTTTGTTACTATGGTATTTATTCTCATGAAAAATATTTCTAGAAAATATTTGATTTTGAGTTACAGTCTAAGCTACACACTTCATAGGAAACAGCAATATGAAATGGATTTTCAGGGTAAAAAAATAAGCAGTTTTGTGCTTGCTAATTTAGTGGATATATTGTAAATAAATGCCTACAAGTAACATGCTGCATAATACTGATTCATAGTGCCAATGACCTAACTAAACCTGTGTGAACTCTGCACAAAACAAGTAAATCTATATACGGAGACACAAACAATAAACTCCACACAATCAGCTTGTTTTCTGGGTACTGCCAATGTCATTATTTCATTAATAATACATGTTTGTGTGTCAGAACTTATCAACATCGCACTTCTTTCCAGGATGCTGTTTATTATAAATCACATTGCTGCACTTAATTTATAAATAATGGGAAAAGCAAAACCGTTGGCAGTTTGATGGAATTAACTGCAAAAAATACGCCATATTTCTTGTACTGCAAAAACTCATTTACCTTTAGAAGAATAAATACTCTAGATATGAAAATACAAAATAAACAGGAATGGGAATTACCTACACAGCTATAATGTAAATTGCCTGATTGCAAAATGGAAACCCCTATTAAAAGTGAAACTGTAGATTTCTGGTTTACGTTGATGTCTGAAATATGTCATTTAAATAGTTATTATTAGATTGAAGGATGGAGCAAAATTTATAGCAGGTTTCATAAAATGTATGCATTATTAATAGTGTGTATTTTAACATAGCAGACATATGTATAATGTATAGCCAAATAAATGCTTGAATCTGTCAATGCTGACAGCTTTAGGCTAGGGCTACACGGCGACAGTTGTCGCGCAACTTCTTGTTGCACCAAAGTCGCGCAACAATTTTTATAATGGAAGTCTATGGTGTCGCACTGCGACATGCGACACGCTGCGACTGCGACACGACAGTCGCCAAAAATCCAAACTTGCTGGATTTTGTGTCGCATATCGCATGTTGCTAGCGACAATCCCTCCATAGAGAATAATGGATGTCGCATGGGACTGCGACATGAGTGCGAGATGTTTGCGACAGGGTTTTGTTTGGGTGTCTAGGATGTTGCCTGTCTGAAAACTTATAAATTCCTGTTTGTGTCAGGTGCTTTGAGCAGACCATTGTGGAGAGCATTTGAGGCAAGAGAGGACAGGTATATATTTTATTCATGGTGCATTTTAAATTATTTTGTAAAACTATGCTTTTTAGCATTATTTTAAATTAAATTGTTTGTTAAGGGTTTTGTGTGAATTTACATTGCTAGTAAAGTGCAAAATCTGAATGTTTGTGCCTTCTCCAGGGTAAAGTTTAGTGCTTGTTCTGTGTGTTGGTTATGGTTTTTCCTTTTTAACCAAACTACATGTTTTTTTAATCCTTATGTTTTGGATTAGTAATATGTTAGTAGCATATCAAGGTGCCTGGCAAGTTCCCCATAGTGTTTCACTGACCATTATAAGGAATGTGTACTGAAAATTGTTGTGTTTATTAGATGCCACCTTTCACTATGCAGTGTTGTGTATTAACTTTACCCACCAGAGTCTGCATGCTTTGAAGTGCAGTATGTTCCCCTTTTGCTAAGGTTTGCGTGGATTAATTTTAGTTTTGGTCTGAGGTGATTGTTTTTTGGCTTTAGAATTTTGTTGTTAAATCTTGACTTCAGTGCTCATTTCACATGCTTTCTGGTGATTAGTCTGTGTGTTTCTGTGTAATTACAAGTATGGTGCCAGCATTCATTTAATATATGTGCTGGCTTGGTAATATGCCCTAGAACAGACAGATATATCCTCTAGAAATGACTGAATGCCCCATACTTTAAATTACACAGAACAGTACAGTAATCTCTGGCTAGAGGTTCTCCACAGAGCAGTCCTTATCTCAGCAATACCTTGTGTGATGGCAGATTTTTTGTTGGTTGTTTGTTGGTCTTGCATATGTGATAATGAATAACTATCTTGAGGGTAGCTTATCAATAGTATGAAAGGGAGTTTGTCACCTTATTTTGACCAATATAAGTAAGAACACTGGGCCACAGAAGATTGCAGACATATCCCAGACATACCTGTGTGCAGTTTATGTCTGTATTACATGTTCAGAAAAAGCAGGAATTCTGCAGGAAAACAGCTCCCAAGTGCCCAAAGCAAACCAGACTGAAGAGGGGAGGGCTGCTTTAGCTGCTGATATCCTGGTAGTCTATGCATATAGGCCAAAGATTTATCTTGAAAAAGTCAAATCAGGTATATATTTTCAGTGTACACATTTAAAGGAATTTGTCACCAGGATATTCACTATTGAAGTAAAGCTATAGTCTAATATGACATAGTACCTAGATGTGCCTTTGTGTATGCAATAGATGTTTAGTATATAATGAACATCCATTTTATTTGTTATGCAAATGAGCCAGTAAGGTGGCCAGAGGGGCATCATTCTTGCATGAAGGCGCACAGGCACACCCCCTGATAGTGGCCAAACCCCCCCCCCTCATGCTGGGTGCAGGGAAAAGGGGGGCAGAGTTATGGCTTGAATATGATATAGGAGTCTTGTGTTGCCTCCTTTCTGCAAGAGTGACACCTCTGTGGGCACCTTTCTGGCTCACTTGTATCCCCCAAAAAGTTGTTTTTCTGAATATACCAAACATATATTTTCTAAACCAAGGCACATGTGGAAAGAAGGTAGTTTGTGCTATTAGTCTGTGGCGTTACTTCGATAGCGATTATTCTGATGTCAGATTACCTTTCTTTTCAAATTGCAATGGTCATTTGAAGTCCAGAGATTTGTTTTTTTTATAATTTATTGACTTATTGTTCAATATTTTCCAGTTAGATTCTCATCAGAATTGCTTCCTTACGTTTTGAAATTGAAGAGGAAAGTTTAATAACTTCTGTTCAAGATCGGCCTTGCATTTGGGATAGTCGCGAAGTCACATATGCTGACAGAGGCCACAAAAACAAGGCATGGGCAGAAGTATGTGAAATAGTGTATGAAAACTGGTCCACTCTCCCCCAAACTCAGAAAACAAATAAATGTAAGTAATTTTTTTATTTGCTTTTTTTTTGTTTTAAATTTCTTATTCTAAGATTTATGCATTTGTAGTGAAGCAGGTCCAGACAAGATGGTGTTCCTTGAAAGATTGCTATTGAAGGGAGCTAAGAAATGTAAAGGAGTGTGAGCGAAGTGGAAGTTAACCCTCAAAAAGAAAACAATATGTCTACTTTGACCAACTCGATTTTCTCTGTCCAGTCATCGAGTCCCGAAGGTAATTTGCCTTTCTGATGCTTATCTTTTGTAATCTCATATATAGAGATTAATATTGGTTCTTTGTCTCTAAAGCACTTCAGGAAATCTGAAACCCTCTACATCCCAGGAACATGAGCATGATAGCTCTGATGCCTTACAAGAACCAGCAATTGAGCGTGTGGGTGAATCCTCATCTGAAGCACCCAACATGTCAACAATACGGTCTAGAAGAAGACGACAACAAGATGACACCTATCCCTTAGCAGGGCAATTATCTAGTCTTCTAGATGAATGTCGGCTTCTTGTAGAAGATGGAAATTACCATTTTGCTATGTATGTATTTAGTGTACTGAAAAATCTGCCCAAACAAAAGGTGTCTGCATGTCGAAATGACATTTGGCAAACTCTACAGAAATACTCTGATGGCACTGATTCCCAAGAGCCTCAACTATCACAAACAATACACACAAACACAATGGCACCGACAGGTATTAGTTCTTCTGGGTCCATACATTACTTTCCTGCCCAACCACATATATATCAGCCAACATACACTTCTGTCCCTAACACTCAAATTCAATATCAACAAATGAATCCACAAAAACAAGCAGCACCATACCAAACATATGCTCCCTCCTATCCCAATCCCTAGTTCCCTAATCAAAAGCTTCATGTACAACCACATTACTCTGGCCAAATCCAAAATAACATGCAAGCAACCACAAATCCTTACCATCAAACATCTAACCAAACACATGTCAATCCTCCCCAATTAGAACACGTTTCCACGGTTTCATCCCAACCCACATCTGCTCCAAGTTCACAACAGTGGAGAGATGTTCCAAATCCTGAAGTTAGACCTTCTTCAAATATGTCTGTTTCTGGGGTCTCGCATTCCAGCCATTGCTCTCGAACCCCATCTGCAGCCGCTACTCCTGAAGCGGATTTTGCTAACTTTTCAGATTAAGCACACATATAATGTTTTAAAGGGAGTCTTTCGCAGGTTGGAAAAATAGCTAAGAGCAATGCCATACAGAAGACAGCATACACATTCCTGACATACCTGTGTGCACTTTGTTAGGATATTACATGTAGATGAACAAACCCTTTTTTCAATAGGAAAACACCTTAAAAGTGGTCAGCTGTGCTGCTGATGCAAATATGACTGGAGAGGAAAGGGCTGCTTTAGCTGTTCACATGCTTTGATAGGTAGCAGATCGAAAACTTTTTTACAAAACCACTCTTGACTGAGATGTTTTGAAATTCTATTTCAGCTGGCCACTTGTGAGCTGCTTTTATGTGTTAAAAAAAGAGTTTGACCAAAAAATGTAAGCCATACACATAGTACACACAGATATATCTGGGATTTGTATATAATCTTCAATGTGGCAGGTGCTGTTAGTTACTGATTTGACAAACAGGCTGAAAGACTACCTTTAAAATGTTGTGCTCTACAGAGTTGAATCCTCATTTTTGTGTTATGTTTCTGGACCTTTGGTTGTTATTAGAGATGAGCGAGCATACTCGTCCGAGCTTGGTGCTCGTTCGAGTATTAGGGTACTCGTAAGTGCTCGCTGCTCGGACGAGTATCTTGCCATACTCGAGGAAATGGCAACTTCCGCATCGTGCTTTTTTGGCGCCTATAAACACAGCCAATCACAAGCCAGGAGACTCTACGGTACACCCAGCATCACGTGGGGCCCTTACATGTCGATAGCAGGGGTTGGCTGGCCTGATCAGGTGACCCTGGAATATACTAGTGACTGGCCGTGGCGCTCGGCTCAGATGCCGTCTGGATGTCGTTAGGGATAGAGCTGCTGCCTTTCAGGGACAGTGTTAGGGCCTTCATTTAGTTCTCTGTTAGGCAGGAATCACCCACAAAGAACCCAACAGCCCTTCTAAGGGCTAGAAGAAATTTTTTTTTGTCTCCTGGCTTGGCTGTCTGGCTGGCACTAGTAGTGCAGCTATCGCCATATCTAACCCTGTTTTTTTTTTTTTTATTGTTCTATCTCAGTGATACAAATCCTTTGCACACAGCAGTGTGGAACCATTCTGTGTGTCACAGTTCAGCACACTCACTCCAATCCATATATACTGTCCAGGTGACACTTTCTGAACGTCACAGAATACAACCAAGTCATTTGCTACCAATATCATCTACAGCCCATCCTCTACAGTAGGGATGGGCTGCACCTTAATGGGGAGGGTGCAACTGCCCTGGGGGAAAAAATGGTTAGACGGCTGGAGGAGCTTTTAAACTAGGATCTGGGGGGAGGGTGGGGGGTAATACTAATAAGGGGGTAGATAGTGTAGATAGAGAGTGGGTCATAGTCGGGGAGAGTGGGGGGTTAGTGGGGGTTGGGATTAGTGAGGAATGTAGGGAGAATATTGGGCAAAACATCAACCAAAGTAACCCAAAAACCCCGGATATTCACTTCACAGGTAATAGTAATTTTAAAAGGGGGGTAAAAAATATACA
>ONZH01026828.1:0-29032 GCA_900303285.1 Rhinella marina
GGTATGAAGGAGGGGGAATATGACAGTGGAGGAGGCAGAGAAGGATGGATGTGAGAGAGGTAGGATGACAGAGGAGTAGGCAGAAAGAAGGGGTATGGCAGAGAGGGAGGATGATAGAAGAGGTGGGAGAAAAGGGGGAATAAAAACTCCAGGCTCAGATGAATAAGTTTATTTGGAACAATAAAAAGCCGAGATTAGCGATGTGCATCCTAAATAGAAACAAATATGCTGGTGGCCTGGGTATTCCAGACCTGCCAGCATACCATATGTCCACTATTATCCAACAATCCCTGGAATGGTGGAGAGATAAACCCGATAAAGCATGGACTAGTTTGGAAAACCAAACATACAGCAATAACTCTATAAAAAATGTTTTAATTGCAAATTTAGCGGGTATTACAGACGTATGGTGTAAATTCACCTACAATTAGGGATACTATTAAAATTTGGCTTAAATACCAAAAGACTTATGCCAACTTTAAGATCCTGAAAGATCTACCAGTCCCCATTGAAATTCTAAAAATATTGATCCCAGACATTGAGCTATCAGATTGGGAATCAGCTGGAATGTCACATGTTCATCAACTATATAATGGGACAACAATGTACAATTTTGCAAAGCTATGTGAAATATATAAACTACCTAAGGGTGATTTATACAAGTACCTACAAATAAGAACCGCCCTTTTTCCTAAAATCCCTATAGGAATATATTTAATAATCAGAAATATCTCTCATTACAAGGAAAAAAATGAAAATATCTGGGATATACGCTCAACTATCGGATGGGTATTTAGACTCTCATTTTTCTCATATAACTAAATGGCAAAAAGACCTTAATATACAATTTTCGAGGGAATCCTGGCAAAAAGCCTTCCTATCTACTATTAAGAGCTCAGCCTGCTCTGACCACCATGAAGCTTACGCAAAAATCTTGTATAGATGGTATTTCACTCCCTATAGGCTAGCTAAAATGTATGATAATGCCTCTAATCTCTGTTGGAGAGGATGTGGACAAATTGGTACCCTACTACACATTTTCTGGGAATGCCCGTGCATAGCTCAATTGTGGCTTGATGTAAAAGAAAAATTATTCCACATACTAAAGATTGATATACCATTCAATCCAGAAACATATCTTTTAAGATTAAACATAGCATCTACAAGTAAACAATATACTACCTTAATTCATCATATACTTACCTCCGCTACTCAAGCCATAGCTGGTAGATGGAAATCGGACTGCATTCCGGAGTTATCTGTAATCATACAAAAAGTTAATGTTAATTGCAAATTTTGAAGAAATGTACGCAAAAAATACAAACACATATAAAAAAACACGTATCTAAATGGGAAGTTTGGACAAGATCCAAATTTATGTCTTGATTAATTTTGGTATTCGAGATATACGTTTATTGTATTACAGTTAAGCTGTGAAATGGAAAAGATGTTCTGTAATCGGACCACCTTAATTATTTTACCTATTCTGTTTTTTTTTTCTTTTTCTTTTATTCTCCTTATGTTCAGTTAACTATTCAATGTTTTAAAAGGACAAAACTCAATAAAAAACTATTGAACGAAAAAGGGGGAATAAGAAAGGTGGAGCATGACAGAGGAAGAGTCAGAGAAGGAGAGACGACAGATAGGGAGAAAGACAGGGGAGGAGGCAGAGAAGAAGAGATGAGAGAGGGGGAGGATGACAGAGGAGGATGCAGAAAAAAGATAGATGATAGATGAGGTGAAGGATGATGCACTGGCTGGGTTGAAGGTGGTCCTCAATGCTAAACTGGCTCCCCCGGATACCGTTGAGGTGTCACCATGTGTTGCAGCTCTCCAGAGGGGATGGTAAGGCTGGTGCACCCCAATAAGGAATAGATCCAGAATGTCAGGGTCTGCAGTAAACCAGTGTGCTTCTTTACTGGAAGCAGGGCAAAATAATACAGACAAGGCACTGAGTTGTCTTCTCCAGTCTCTCCTCTGGTTGTAAAAGGTTCTATTCTGAGGAAAGGCCTGAGCTAGCTGTCCCTCTCATTCTTCACAAGCTGGTATCCGACCAAAGGGCTGGTCGCCCAGGGTCTGTGGCTCAGTTGTATGGCCGGCTCTCTGGTCAAAGAGCTGGTGACCCAGGGCCTGTGACAGAGTATATACTTGTCTCCTTCTGCTCACACGCGAGTCTCTCCCACTGAATGCTGGTCCCTATCCTAAGACAACTTTGACTGCTCTACTTTTGTACACTTTCTAGAGGATCTGGAAACTTCTAGTAGGAGGGATGAAGCTGGAGAAGCGCAGCCTAACAGAAACAATGGTGCAGTTGAAAGCTGCCATTGATGTGTATTGGCCTCAATACAAGTCAATGAGAATGACCAAGTGTTAAACCAGATGAACAAAACTTCACTGTGTCTCGTTTTTCCCTGCTCTACATAATTCCTTATGACACCAGTGGAAAATTACTAGCTTCTCAGTGAACAGGCTGAAAATTCCCAAAGTCTGTTAGTATGAATTGGCTGTGCGTTAACCTTTTCCACAATTCAGTGCTAATACAGTGCAATAACAGTGCAAACGATCAAGATATAGCATATAAAATGCAATTTAAACAGTATAAAACAGAATAAGTGCAAATATAAAACAGCATAAATCGCAGTAAAGAAGTTAAAGGGGTATTCTCATCCCAGACAATGGGGGCATACCGCTGGGACCCGCACCTATATCCAGAACGGAGCCCACGAACTGAATGAGGGCGCATTGCGCAGCCGCCCTCCATTCATTTGTATGGGGCCGTCGAAAACAGCCGAGCTTCGTTGGCTCCATAGAAATGAATGGGAGCGGTGACATCGCTTGCTCGCTGCGCTCCCATATATTTTTCTATGAGCGCAGCAGGGAGCTGTGCCTGGTGGTGGCCGGACTCCCGGGAACCCGGGGTCCTCCAGGCACAGCGCTCCCCGCTCTGTTCTGGATATAGGTGCGGATCCTAGCGATATGCCCCCATTGTCTGGGATGAGAATACCCCTTTAAACCTCAAAGTGAACTAAAGTAGTGAGTTGATAGCTTTGTGTAGCAGCAATAGGGGAAAATGTCTACAAGCATCCATACTCCAAAGTACCCTTGCTCCAGGGCATTTCGATGACAGTGGAGGAGCCAGAAATGGAGATGAGAGAGGGAGGGGGAGAGAAAGGGGAAATAGAGAGAGGAGGGATAACAGTAAAGAAAGGAGAGATAGGAGATAAAGGGAGGGGAAGCATGACAATGGAGAAGGCAGAGAAGGGACTATGAGAGAGGCGGAGGACAACATGAGTCAGAAAAGTGGTGATGAAAGAGAAAAAGGATGACAGCAGAGGAGGCAGAGAAGGGGAGTGACAGTGGAAGAGGCAGAGGAGGGCAAATGAGAGAGGAGAAGGATGATAGTGAGAAAGTGAGATAAAAGAATGGGAGGATGACAGCAGGAGTGGCGGAGAAGGGGACATGAAAAAGTGGTAGGGTGACAGCGGAAATTAGAGAGGGGGAATATTACAGCAGAGGATGCAGAGAAGGGGTCATGAAAGAGGTGGAGGATGACAGTGGAGAAGCCATAGAAAGAGAAATGACAGAAGTGGATAATGATAATGGAGGAGTCAGAGAAAGGGAGATGAGAGAGCAAGAGACAGCAGAGGAGGAAGGATAGGATGGATGAGATGGGGAGGAATTAGAGAAGGGGGTTAAGAAAGTGGAAGGATGACAGTTGGGGAGGCAGAAAAAGGAGGATTTGAGATAAGACAAAAGTGGAGGAGGCAGAAAAGGGCAAATTAGAGAGTGGGAGGAGGATAGCAGAGGAGGCTAAGAACGGGAGATGAGAGAGGGGTTTGACATCGGAGGATGCAGAGAAGGGAAGAGGAAAGAGGGGAGTTAGATCAAAGGAGGCAGAGAAGGGAAGATAAGAGAAAAACAGGATGACAGTGGTGGAGGTTAAAAAGGGGGAATGAGAGACAGGAAGGATGGCAGTAGAGAACGGACAGTGAGAAAGGAGGATGAGAGCAGGGAAGGTACAGAAAGAGAGATCAGGGAGGATGAGGATGACAGTGGGGGAGACAGAGAAGGGGACATTAGAGAGCGACAGTGAAGTTAAAGAAGGGGGGGATGATAACGGGGGAAGAGACAGCAGAGGAGGCAAAGAAGGAGACAGGATAACAAAAGAGAAGGCAGACAAGGGGTATATAAGAGAGGGGGAGGGGATGAATCAGAAGGCAAAAAAGTAGAGTAAAAGAGGGAGTGATGACTACAAAGGATTCAGTATAGGGAGATTAGAGAGGAGGGATGCGGTTTCCTGAAATACACTGCAAAGCACTGAAAGTGTTAATATCATTTTATTTTATGTATTATGTGCATGTACTGCAAATCCCATAAGGTTTTATAGGCAGTAGGAGGTCCCATGAGGCTAGTCAGGGCTGGCTCCACTCTTTCTCTCTAGGAGGAAGACTCTGGAGTTAATGGCTGACTGCTGAGGAGTGAACACCTCAGAGCAGCAAGAAGCAGCTCCTGTAAGGAGATTCCTTTCCCCTAAAGGCCCACAAGCAACTTATGTGCCAGTCCTCAGAAGGGAAAAAAAAGCTATAAAAGGTTTATCCGCCAGAAAGGGATTGCAGGCTTTCACGATTGCTGGGACAGTTAACTCGCAACCCCTTTAACCTTTTCGCATCCGGGGATGGTGAACAAAAACACTTGACACACACTTGTTGGGTGAGGATCGGTCACAGCTTTTTATTCGTAAACCACTTTAAAACCTCTTTATTAGCACAAATAACTTCAGGATGTGGAAGCGTTATGCACCCAGCACTCCCTGCGGTACAAGTCAGCCTTCCACTCCTTTTCCAATTCCTCACCGACCTCAGCTGTGACTTAGCAGGCAATCATCTGAAAAGAGAGAACCATTAACACATGGGAAAAAAAACAACAAAGGGGGGGGGGGGGCTTCTCAGCGGTGCAGGAGAAAGAGGACCAGGCCCCATCCCTCTCCCCTATTTAACCCCTTGGCCAGCACCATCTCCCCTGGCCAATCAGGGCATAGGGGAAGAAAGGGGGGGGGCATTGCCCGCCTCCCGGGCATGCCCAATCTGCAATCATCAAGCAGCATCCCCCGCAGGGGAATAACCACTGCCCGGCTGCTTGCCTATTAACCCCTACACTACCACTACCCCGCAGTCCCTCTCGCCTACGATTAGGCATCTAGGCTCCCAAGACTGCTGGGACAGTTAACTCGCAATCCCTTTAACCTTTTCGCATCCGGGGATGGTGAACAAAAACACTTGACACACTTGTTGGGTGAGGATCGGTCACAGCTTTTATTCGTAAACCACTTTAAAACCTCTTTATCAGCACAAATAACTTCAGGATGTGGAAGCGTTATGCACCCAGCACTCCTTGCGGTACAAGTCAGCCTTCCACTCCTTTTCCAATTCCTCACCGACCTCCACTAAGGAGCCCGTGTACTCCTACACGGCGCTCCGACCCCCACCCCCAACAGGAACAAGGCCTGCTCGACACCGTCTTGCATGCCCGAAAGGAAGATATCGAGCCCGATATCGTTTAAATGCACCCCATCCGGCCTCATAAGGCTCAGGTTGTCACTTTCCAGCTGCCTGTGTCTTACTACCACACCAGCCCGCGACTGCACAAAACGGGATATCCTAGCGTTCACAGTATGACGCGCCCTCTCGATGGCTTGAGCGTCCCTGGCACCCTGCCACGTCACCCTGGGGATGATTTCCCGACCAGACTAGCACAACTTCGTTAAAAAAGGTCGGAATCCGGTCCAAGTCTGCCCTAATCAGGGTAAGTAACTCCGCCACCTTAAGTAAGAACAGGTCATTACCCCCAGCATGCAGGACCAGCACCAACGGAGTGGACACTACCCTGCTGAGCTCAACCGCCTCCGGAAGGACCTGGGACCAAGGTAGGCCTCTAACTCCTCGCCACATCACTTGGACATTATGGAAGCCCAGGCTGCGACCACCAGGATGATACTCAGACCGCTGACCAGCCCAAAAGATATAAGAATGTCTCAAGAAGCAGATCGTCGGCTGGGAGGGGCCTACAAAAGATCAAACCATTAGATGCGGGCGTACGTAGCAAAACATGCAGAACGCCACCTCCCTATCCTCTGAACCTCGGCATCCGCCAGGCCAGCTCTCGCTGCCTCCATCGCGGCCCCGATGCGAAAAGAGAGTGGGTGCCAAACTCCGCAGGACGAAGCGCTAGTTGAGTTAAACCACGCCGGAAAATCGTCAGGAACTGATAACGCGTGAGCAGGGTGCCATCCGCGTGGATAAAAAGGGGCTGGCCATGAGGTTTAATGCTCAGAAATTCGTGGACCGCTGAATAAGGACAGGTCGTCCCGTCCACCTTATAATAATGGCAAAAATGTCCCGCGCGGCCAGGGGGGGCGGTTTTGGAGCGTCTCACGCAAACTCTCAAAGCTGAGGAGGATAAAACTATGTCCTCGGTCATCAAAACCTCCCGGTTTGTGCGCGACTGAGAGCCAAGTTCACCGATTTTCAACGCGGCAAAAAAACGCCAAGCAAAACGCAGCGCGGAACAAAGAGGCCTCGTATGCTGACGAGCATATAGAAGGTAAAACGTCGCAAAGGCGTCTAAGCAAGGAGTAGGACACAGGGCGCCTGCGCTCATTTCGAACATATTCTTTTCGCCACCCTTTCAGAGCGTCCGGCCAGCCGCGCAGCTTCAGGTGAAAGCTAAACGACGCTGCGCCACTACCGCAGACACCTTCTGATCTCGCAGCCATAACATGTATGAAATGGTCACCTGCAGTGCCATCTGGGGGCAATGCCGACCTCTGCACTGCATCTGCTCGCGCACACCACTCAGCCCATGCCTTACCATGTCCTGACCACATAGCTGGAGTCACAGTAGTACTGACAAATGTACCGTCAGACAGGTATGATAATATATAAGAGGATATAGAATCAAAATTAATCACAGAAATAGCCTCTAAAACATAACCTTTAATAAATAAATAATTAAAAAAACTACACTCTCATCAAGTTGGTCAAAATAACACATATATAGTTGATAGGACCAAACACCCCAAGTGATGTGATACTCTAAGTTGGGCGTAGTAACAGGATGTGGACTATACTGATAGAAGGTGGGCTGGGCTAGATATGGGGTAAATCGTGTAAATTGGGGTTGCCTTCTCTATGGAAAAGGACTAGCCCTAATGACCCCTACCACTATTTTAAGCCCTGCCTAATGAACGGAACTGCCGCCCCGATAGGGGCGATCCCGGTGTCAGGAAACCTCCTGTATTCCCTACAGTGTCCCCTGACAAAGGACAGATACCCATCACCCAGCATATATTTGTTGTCCGTTCAGTCTGTGTAAGGTTCTAACAATTGCCAGGACTAGTAAAGTAACAATAATAATGCTGGGACAATAACAAATATCCCCACAATGCACCTGATCAGGCAAATATAATAATAGTTCCAATTAGTGACTGTTCATAGCGGAACAGATCACATGTTATTCACATATGGCCTCCCATAGGAGGTTTATACCTTTTCAGATGTCCCTTAGTCCCGACGCGTTTCGCTAACACATCAGTGTAGCTCCTCAGGGGACATAATCATATTAGGGAATGGTTTCCCATAGATAACAAACCATGGAACTAAAATCAAATCCAAAATTATTGTAATAATAAATAGTGCTACTAAAGAACGGCATAACTTCCTACCCAGCTCATGGAAAGGAAAAAATGTACCATAACGGCCAATATGAAGCGGCCAGGCGCAAACAGGAATAAACGGTAATACCTTGCTACCAAATAATATATTCTTGAATGTAAGTGCCTAGAAACAAATTGTGGCCATTGATATTAGGCTCCAAACTCAGGCGGATGTCCAAAACTCTGGCTCATGGACAGATAACCAGGGCCAGAAACACATAATACAATGATCCATGAACATCAGAGAGTGAACAAACATCCCTCTGTAAGGTACTTGCGTATAGATTCATCCATCAATGTGGTCACGATAAAAGCAGATTTGTGCCGTTCGATAGATTCCCTGGTACTGGCATCACCACAGTCGGAGGAGCAATCACACTCACCTGGCCCTTTACTTTTAAAAGGCCGCGCGCCAGGTGCTCTCAATAGAGCGGAGAACCACCGCGCTGTCTGATGACATTGTGCGTGTCAGCGCTGCGTTCCACACATAAACCAGGGATAGACGCTGATGACGTCAACACGCACCAGCGCTGCGATTCACAGCAGCCATGGTGCGTGTCAAGGCCAGCGCAGGAAATACATTGAAGTTAAAGAATATCACTCAGGTAATCCAAAGGATCGTGTTCAAAATCCAAAGTGTGTCTATTCATAGATAAATAGTTAACACATCAATGATCAACATATTTCGCACGATCAAATACCAGGACTCTGAAGGAAATGGTCTATTGGCTCAAACATATTCAAGGCATATTGACCCTACCCAGTGGATTTGCCACCGAAAGGGATACGGGTATAAAGTGCAATTGTGCACAGAACCCCCAACTCCCATTATTGATTATCAAAGTAGTCCTAAATAAAACAGGTATAATCCGTGTTTTCATTGAGTCCATTAGGAGACATTGTGTTCAGACTATATATCCACCGTGATTCTTTCTGTTTGAGGATCTGATCAATGTCACCTCCTCTGATGGAAGCACGAATGGTCTCTATAACCATAAATGAGACCCCTTGCGTTCTACCTTCATGTTTGGTGATTACATGTCTGGCTATTGGTTTGTCCCTACTATTTCTGATATCACCCAGATGTTCTAGGATTCTAACTTTAAATTCCCTACATGTCTTCCCTATATAGAGGGAACCACAGCCACAGATCATCATGTAAAATCACGTTAATGGTATTGCAGTTAGCAAATCCTCTCATCTCGTATGTTCTAGAGCCACTACTATTCACAAAGGTGTGGCCCACTCTGATGTATTTACACGCTTTACAGTGTCCACAGCGATAAGTGCCATTCCGTCGGTTATCCAACCAGGTAGATTTTCTGGGTGGTTCAAAGTGACTGGTCACCAAAGAATCGCCAATATTCCGGCCTCGTCTAAAGGTAATAGCCGGAATATCCGGAAGAGAATCTTTCAAATCCGGGTCAGTCTTTAAAAGTGACCAGTAACGGGTAAGTATGTTTCGGACCTCAAGATGTGCATGATCAAAAGTACCCACTATTTTAAGTTGATTATCACACTCACCCTTCGGTTTTGTTTGGAGCAGTATATTACGGTCCCTGGAGCGGGCGTGATGCCAGGCTTCCCTCAAATACTGCACTGGATAGCCCCTACTTTTAAATCTATCGTAGAGATCACCTGCCTCCTGCTCAAAGTCATCCGACCCCGAACAGTTGCGTCTTAACCTCAAAACTGACCTCTAGGGATCCCTCTCCATAGTGGTTTCGGATGATGGCTCTCCCATCGAAGGAGGCTATTGGTGGCCGTACTTTTTCGATAAAGTGTGGTTTTAATAGAACCATGCTGGTCTTTGGTCAATCTTAAATCCAAAAAAGTGATAGATGAACTATGAATCTCTGAGGTAAATCTTAGGCCTATATGATTAACATTAAGGACATCAATATAGTTACTAAAGTCCGCTGTGGATCCGGTCCAAAACAACAATATATCATCAATGTACCGGATCCACAGCGGAATAAAACGGGTCCACTGGGCTATATCCTCAGAGAAAACTACCGTGTCCTCCCACCAGCCCAGGAGCAAGTTGGCATAAGTAGGGGCACAGGGACTCCCCATGGCCGTGCCCCTGAGCTGGTGGTAGAAGACGGAGTTAAAAATAAAATAATTGTGGGTCAGAGTGTATTGAAGGAGATCCAGTACAAACTTGTTGTGATTTCTGTACTCAGTACTCCTAGATTCCTACATAGCTGGAGTGACAGACGATCTCACCAAATGGCATCAATCGGTGAACACCAGGCTCCACAGGAATGGTGGGCAGGGATAACCTTCCGGCTCGGCCTCCGGCAAGATGGATCGAAGCTCCTGCCAACGGAACCGAGAAAGAGCATCAGCGGCCGTGTTCGATGACCCTGGAACATGGCGCGCTCTGAACCACAAGTTGAGCTCCAAACAACGTAGCACCAGCTGGCGGAGCAATGCCAAAACGGGAGGGGAGGATGACGTCAACTTATTAATGCCATACACAATGGATAGGTTATCCGTCCTAAAACAAACTCTCCAGTTCTGTAATTCTCCGCCCCAGACATGAATGGCCACCACAATTGGAAAGAGTTCCAATAGTGCCACGTTCGAACACAAACCCGTGGCCCGCCAGGATTCCGGCCATTGCCCCGCGCACCACTTAGTACCAAAAATCGCTCCGAAACCTGTGCCACCTGCCGCATCTGTGAATAATGATAACTCCCGGGATGAAACTTCCGGGTTCTGGTAGCATGTGTGGCCATTGTATTGGACCAGGAATTGTTGCCACACCCTCAAGTCCGCCTTAAGGGATCTAGTGAGGCGAATGTGGTGATCCGGGCGCTTCACCCCGCACATGGCTAATGATAAACAGCGAGAAAAAACTCTGCCTATCGGCATAATGCGGCACGCAAAGACTAACAGGCCTAGCAAACTTTGCATTTGCTGGAGGGTTACCGATTTGACTGTACAGAATCCCTGAAGTAAATCTGACAATTTTGCCAACTTGTCTTCCGGTAAACGAAAGACCATTTCCGGCGCTCCGACCCCCACCCAACAGGAACAAGGCCTGCTCGACACCGTCTTGCAGGCCCGAAAGGAAGATATCGAGCCCGATATCGTTTAAATGCACCCCATCCGGCCTCATAAGGCTCAGGTTGTCACTTTCCAGCTGCCTGTGTCTTACTACCACACCAGCCCGCGACCGCACAAAACGGGATGAAACTTCCTGGCTCTGGTAGCATGTGTGGCCATTGTATTGGACCAGGAATTGTTGCCACACCCTCAAGTCCGCCTTAAGGGATCTAGTGAGGCGAATGTGGTGATCCGGGCGCTTCACCCCGCACATGGCTAATGATAAACGGCGAGAAAAAACTCTGCCTATCGGCATAATGCGGCACGCAAAGACTAACAGGCCTAGCAAACTTTGCATTTGCCGGAGGGTTACCGATTTGACTGTATAGAATCCCTGAAGTAAATCTGACAATTTTGCCAACTTGTCTTCCGGTAAACGAAAGACCATTTCCGTGGTATCGATTTCGATACCCAAAAAAGTAAGGACCGCGGATGGGCCAACTGTCTTGACTTTAGAAAGCGGGACTCCGAAACGCTGCATGAAGAAACGGAAAGTGTCTAACAAAAACTGGCAATGCTGAGAATTGGCCAGGGCAATGAACAGGAAGTCGTCCAAGTAATGGATTATGGAATTTGAACCCGTTTCACAACGTACCACCCATTCGAGGAAGGTGCTGAACAGCTCAAAGAAATGGCACGAGATGGAACAGCCCATTGGCAGGCAAGTGTCATAAAAATAATGATCGTCCACCATACATCCAAACAGATGATAGCAGTCAGGATGTACTGGGAGGAGTCGGAATGCCGCCTCAATGTCTGATTTGGATAACAACGCACCTCTACCTGCCAACCGGACCAACGCCACCGCATGGTCAAAGGGTACGTAGGAAATGGAGGCATCCTCCTTAGGAATGCCGTCATTCACAGATCCACCCTTAGGAAAGGACAGATGGTGAATAAGGCGAAATTTTCCCGGGTCTCTTTTGGGAATCACTCCCAACGGGGAAACCCGCAGGTTATAAAACGGGGGGGATGTATATGGCCCCATTATCCTGCCTAGGGCGACCTCCTTGAACAACTTCTCTCTCAACACTTCGGAGTTATCTCTAGCCGATTTTAAATTAGGGGCATAGTAAGGGTGGCGGCTAAACGTAAAGGGGATGAAAAAAACGAACGTAAAGCCCACTCGCAATTGGGCTGCAGCCTGCTTATTGGGGCACCTGTCGAGCCAGCTGGACATCTCTCCCACGCTCACCGGCGTCTTTCCCACTAGGGGACGCTGCGGCTTTAGACGCGATTGAACTTCGAGAGCACCGCACGGCTGCGTGGGTACCTCCACAAACTGAGCACTCGTGCTTGTATTTGCACAGAGCATAGAATTTACAATGCCCTTCATTGAAGAGCCAGCAGGCTCAGAGTCTGCGCACGGCCACTGGTCCTTGGGCTGTACTAGGTGTACCAGCGGCCGTGGAGGGAAAGGGATACGATTTCTGAGCCATCATTAAACGGATCCATAAGTCGGTGGCTTTAACGCCCCAACCAGTCTCGGGGTTGAGGGCCAAGCGTCGGCAGAATTCTTCATCATACCGCCACCAAGCTGAACCCCCATGTGATTTAAAAGCGCTATAAATGGAGTCCATATAGACAAAGAGGTCGGCCGACCTCTCCGGGTGCTTTAAAGACATGACATACCCTAAAACCGCGAAGCGCCTGCAACCAAGTTGCCCAATGGTACTAGCTACTTTGGGTCTGCGGTCAATCATCCCTCTCTGCATTAGGTCTCCTTTCCTTATCCACCGTATGTTTATCAATGGAAATCAACGACCAAATATAAACATACTGGTTGGCCCAAATCTTATTCTTGACATCCTCTTCCAAATGGGCTCCCAATGGACTGAGCCCACAGAAAATTTGACTCTTTATGGTCCCCTGCCTTGATCTTGCGGCGGTTTAGAAGGAGGGGGAATACCAGATGAAGAGGTGGGGGCTTCTAATTGTGGACAATAAGGCCCTAAGAGGCAGGCACAATTGCAGAACCAACTGACGGATTACCCCCTCCCCAGGCACCGTGAAATTGAACTCACCAGTCGGCGACGACACAGGCACTTCAGGTGTAGGCGGCATGTGGATTCGCGTCGGGAACCGCGCTGGCTGTGTTCGCCCCGCGGGACGACCTACTGGCCGCATGGGTTTGCTCGCGGACGACTGCAGAGGGGGGGATCTGCTGGATCCAGAAACCACCAGAGGACCTCTCCCGATGAGGAAGGGGAACGCCATCTGGATGATCTTGAACGCGCCGACCTGCAACTGTGCCTGGAAGCTCTAGAAGCACCGGCGGGAACAG
The DNA here is from genome assembly GCA_900303285.1 of Rhinella marina. Classification (NCBI taxonomy): domain Eukaryota; kingdom Metazoa; phylum Chordata; class Amphibia; order Anura; family Bufonidae; genus Rhinella; species Rhinella marina. The sequence continues at coordinate 13,110 of ONZH01026828.1, forward strand.
CGATGCCTATTGGATACCGACCTGCGCCGGTGACGGCGGTCGGATACAGCCGGTGACCTTGATCGTGATCGAGGATTTGAGCGGCGAGGATGAGCGGCACACAGCAGATGCAGAGGGCAAGGCACCAGAAGCATAGCGTTGGCAAATGGTTGGCACTGGGAGCAGGATGCTGGGGAGGCTGTGGCAAGGTTATCACTTGAGAGCCTGTAGTGAACGCTGGCTCCTGTACTGCAGCCATAAATGGCCGGTCCCCTGGCCTCAGTAGGGCAGTAGTAACAGCTTGTTGACAAGGTAGGGGGCTGTGTGTCAGGGGCAGGAGTGCTGTCCTCAGCAGAGGAGGGGACTGAAGCGCTGTTACCCATGTTATATGTCGATGGGGCCACAGATTGCAGCGCGGGAAGCGAGGAGCAGCGATCATGTACATGAGCAGGAGAAGAGGAGACGGGGGCGTGGCTAACCTACGCGCCGTCGGCCGCGCTGAGGAAAGGGCCGCGCGGCATATGAACAGCACTCTAGCGGCGCTCTCGTGGTGTTAACTGAAGGGCGCGCGCGCCGCCATACTACCCCGACGGGCTCAGCCGCACCGGCGGGCGTGTAGCCCTTGCCGTCCTCCTGACCACGTCTACAGATGGGACCCCTGACCTGACCGCAGCTACTGCCGGTGCCAGCGGCGATGTAAGTTGACTGGAGGGGAGCGGAGGGAGGGATAGCATGCGCCGAGGCCTGTAAACCCGATACTAAACGGGTAAGGAAGGCCGGCTCTTGTTGGATGCGGGCTGTGATAGCAGCCAGAAGCTCTTGATCCGCCATACCTGCTGAGGAGCTTCTCAGCGTGCAGGAGAAAAGGACCATGCCCCAATCCCTCTCCCCTATTTAACCCCTTGGGCCAGCACCATCTCCCCTGGCCAATCAGCGGCATAGGGGAAGAAAGGGGGGGGGCATTGCCCGCCTCCCGGGCAATGCCCAATCTGCAATCATCAAGGCAGCATTCCCCAGCAGGGGGGAATAACCACTGCCCGGCTGCTTGCCTATTAACCCCTACACTACCACTATCCCCGCAGTCCCTCTCGCCTACGATTAGGCATCTAGGCTCGCCAAAAAAGAAGGTAATTACTGGTAATCTGGCTACAGCCTTCCTCTGCATGTGGTGGAAACACTGTAAGCTACAAGCTGACCACAATAACTAAAGGACAGGAGGGTTCCCTGTTCAGAGAGTGTATGGCCTCTGAGGATACTGTGGAGAACATATAATTATATATATCTGATGATAAAGATACGTGCATCCCTTAGGCCGGGAAAAGGAGAGATTGACCAATTTTGAGACTGAGAGAGAAAGCTAGCCTCCATATACAACCTTTGGGAACTACTTGAATCGACTGTAAAGACTGCATTTCGTATGAATAGTGCTTGTGTGGATCACCTGCTGACCGGCTTCAGTAAAGTACTGTGAATTTGTTATAACCAACACCGATCTCATCATTATACCACATTACATTTGCACTGCAAGGTGCTGGGCATCATGACAAACCGGGACCCTGCCTTGCACCGTAAAACAGCAACATCAATGGCACTTCATCCGCCATCAGGCATTAGAACCCCAGAACCCAGAGTATGCCCCGAAGGGAAGTACTGGTGCACCCATTCCTGTCACTGCACACTGGCCATGGGAGCTTCAAGAAACCATAAAGTACGGCTACTGCACCTATTCGGCCACCCACATGTTCCCCCTGCGGCCCGGTCACTGACAGAAGAATGACAGCTTAGGAGGCAGAGAAAAGGATGCCGAGATGGAGGGGAGGGAGGTTGACAACGGAGGAGACAGAGAAGGGAGAATTAGAGAGGCAGAGAATGACAGCGAAAGGAGTCACAGAGGGGGAGATGAGAGATGAGTAGGTGACAGTGGAGGAGACAGAGAAAGGAGGTTAACAGAGGCATAGGATGACAGCAGAGGAGGCAGAGAAGGGGTTATGAAAAAGTAGCAGAGGCAGCGGAGGAGGCAGATTAAAGGGCAACAGAATGACAGCAGAGGAGGCAGATAAGGGGGAATGAGAAGGAAAGGATGACAGCAGAGAAGGCAAAGAAGGGAGAGAAAGAGGGGGAAGAAGACTTTGAAGGAGTCAGAGAAGGAAGAGGGATTGAAAAGCGGAAGATGACAATAGAGGAGACCTTTATAGCATAAAAAAATAAAAAATAAATAACACAGTCACGTACCACAATAATACATAAGTGCAGAAAAATTTTTGACCGTACTTTTGTCACAGATTTGGGTCGAGGTGGCAGGAAAAGGGGTGTAACATGGGAGGGGAAGAGGGCGGGCCAATTGGCCTGTCACATTTACCATTTCTACGCCAGTTTATGGCGTGGAAAATGGTCTTAAACTACACCAGGGGAGCTGGTGTGGTTTTAACCATGTCGCAGGCCAGCAGCACCAAGGGCCAAGGTTATGTAAGAAGCCGTAAGCTTCAACATCATTTTAAGGCAATCGTCGCCACCACAGGGGTATTAAGACCAGGCATATCATGCTTACAATAATCACACAGTTATAATAATAAAACCTTGTGCAAATAAACCATTACAAAAAGTACAGCGTGGCCAGTCATATACACTGACTGAATATAGGTGAACCTCCAGTGATAACAGATACAGTTACCACCACTACTGCCGATAAAATGTTTCCTCAATCTATATGGTCCCCGATTTCAGAACCTCATACCTTAATAACCTGATGATAACAAAGTAAAAAAAAATCATGACGTAGACGTGTTGATCATATCACTCGCTCTACTATAAAGACGACTAATGTACTCCGAATCCAGACTTGGTAAATCTGCCCCTACTATTCTCTGCCGCCGTCTTAACTACTCTTCCCATATCTTCGACAGTGGCATTACTATACCACACTGGGATACAATGGGAGAGAATATTCTCCATTATACTTCTATAAAAATTTAAGTCAAAGTAGAAATTTGCATCTTTACTTCCTCAAGAAGAATAGCCTTTGATGAGCCTTTGTAACCAAATAGGACGTATTCACAGTCCATGTTAGGTGCTTTGTAATGTAAAGCCCAGGAAATTTTTACTTCCTCCGTTCTTTCCACTTCTTCTCCATTTTACTGTATATAAAATGAAGCAGGTCCCATCTTCCTTCCCTTTCTAGAATCAACTATAACCTCCTTAGTTCTAGCCACCATTGAGGGTCAGATTACTACCTACACACCACTCAACTAATCTCTGACCCTCTTCCTTGTAGAACCTATCAATCATTCTTTGTAATTAGGCCTAGTATAGTAGTGTCCTCCACAAACTTCACTATCATGTTGGGTGGACGAATAGCTTTACGATCACATATAAACAAAGAAAAAAGCAGGGCATAGGACATATCCTTGTGGAGCAACTGTATATAAACCAAGGTAGATGTCATCATCCCCCCCCACCCTCACCCTCTGTGGTCTATCTGTGAGGAAACTCATATTCCACCAGCAAAAAACATCCACCAGTCCAACACTCCTGAGTTTCTTCACCAGCTTCTGAGGCATCACTGTAATAAAAGCAGAACTCAAATCAATAAATAATATCCTGGCGAATGCATCTGGTTTCTCCACAGACAGAGGGGGAGGATAACATTAGAGAAGAGGCGATGAGAAGAAGGAAGGATGACAGCAGAGGAGGCAGAGAATGGAAGATGAGAGAAGGAAGGATGACAGGCAGAGGAGGCAGAGAAGGGGTGAGGAAAAGATGAGTGATGACAACGGAGGAGAAAAAGAATAGAAGATTTCAGGGCAACAGGATGACAGTGGAGAAGCAGAGAAGGTGAATGAGAGAGGGGGAGGATGACAGCAGAAGAGCTAGAGAAGGTAGATGAGAGAAGGGTGGATGATAGCCAGAGATGAAAGAGACAGGGAGGGTGAAAGGTGGGGTCCGAGAAGGTGGGATAAGAAGGGGGAAGATCAGGCCCAGAAAGGTAGATGAGACATAAGGGGTGATGACAGCAGAGGAGGCAGAATGAGAAGGGGAGGATGACAGCAGAAGAGCTAGAGAAAGGGAGATGTAAGAGGGAAGGATGAGAGAGGAGAAGACAGAGAAGGGAGGTGAGTAAGAGAAACATGACACAAGAGGATGCAGAGAAGAGGAGGTGAGAGAGTGCCGTTATCTTCTCAAACAGCCGATCGGCAAGGGGTCCTGGGTGTCAGACCCCCACCGATCAGATACTGATGGCCTATCCAGAGGAGAGTCGTCAGTTATAAACTCTCGGGAAAACCCCTTTAAGTATCATGCTTACAATAACCTCACAATATAATAATAAAAACTTGTGCAAATAAATCATTACAAAAGGTGCAGCATACCGATCATATACATCTTAGGTTATAGATAAACCAGCAGTGATAGTACATACCACTGCTCTTGGGATAAAACTATTCCTCAGTCTATTTGTCCTCACTTTCTTAACCCCATACCTTTTCTCTGTTGATAACAAAATCATGGCCTGGACATATTGAATCCATAATCATATCAGTCGCTCTGCTATAAAGACGACTTGTGTAGTCCGAATCCAGACTTGATAAATCTGCCCCTACTATTCTCTGCTCCATCTTAACTACTCTTCCCATATCTTGCCTATTTTCGACAGTGGCATTGTCATGCCGCTCTGGGATACAGTCGGAGAGAATACTTTTAAGTTAAAATTTTAAGTAAAGCGGAAAATCTTCACCTTTTTAACTTCCCTCAAGAAGAATAGCCTTTCTGGGCCTTCCTAATCAAATAGGACATATTCACAGTCCATGTTAGGTCTCTTGTAATGTAAAGTCCCAGGATCATGTTGGTTGGTTACAATCATGGGTAAACAATGTTAAAGGAGCATCCTTGTAGAGCATCCTTGTGGAGCACCTGTATTTAAAACCAAAATGGATGACATCCTCCCCCCACTCTCTGTGGTCCATCTGTGAGGAAACTCATAAACCATCCGCCAGCCCAGGCTCCTGAGTTTCTCCCACCAGCTTCTGAGACATCATTGTAATAAAAGCAGAACTAAGATCGATAAATAATATCCTGGCGAACGTGTCTGGTTTCTACACAGACAGGGGGGGGGGGAATAACATTAGAGGCGGCAGAGAATGGAGGAGGATGACAGTGGAGGAGGCAGAGAAGGGTAGATGAGAGAAGGAAGGATGACAGCAGAGGATGCAGGGAAGAAGGGATGAGAAAGAGGAGGGTCACAATGGAGGTGGCAGAGAAAAGAAGATGAGAGAGGTGAAAGATGACAGAAGAGGAGGCAGAAAAGGGGAGATTTGAAGGAAGGCTACAGTGGAAAAGTAGGAGAAGTAGGGGATGAAAAAGAGGGGGTGATGACAAAGGAGGAGAAAAAGCAGGGGAGATGGCAGGGCAACAGGAGGCAGAGAAGGCGGAGGAGGCAGAGAAAGTGAATGAGAGAAGGTGAGGATGACAACAGAGGAGCCAGAGAAGAGAGATGACAGCGGAGGAGACAGAGAAGGGAGGTGAGTAAGGGGAGAACATAACATAAGAAGATCCAGAGAAGGGGAGATGAGAGGGGAAAGATGATAGCAGAGATGAAAGAGAAGGGAAGATGAGAGAGAGGGAGGGTGAAAGGTGGGATAAGGAAAAGGGGAAGATGAAGGGGCACAAAAAGGGAGATGAGACATGGGGGTGATGACAGCAGAGGAGGCAGAGATAGGGAGATGAGAGAGGTAGATGAAGACAGTGGCCGAAGCAGAGAAGGGAGACAGAGGAAGAATCCAAGAAGGGGAGAATGAGAGGCCATGAAGATGGCAGAGAGGAGGAGGATGGCAGAAGAGGAGTGAGAGACAAGGGGATAAAAAGGAGATTAGAGGGCAAGAGGTGACAGTTGAAGAGGCAGTGAAGGGGAGATGAGAGTAGAGAGAGGATGACAGAAGAGAAGGCAGAGAAGGGGAGATGATAGAGGGGGAGGATGACAGAGGAGGAGGAAGAGTGGGGGAAAAGAGAAAGGTGGAAGAAGACAGCAGAGAAGGGAAGATGATACGGGGGAGGATGACAGCGGAGGAGGCAAAGAAAGGGAGATAAGAAGAAGGGATGAGAAAGAAGGGAAGGGTTGATGCGAGAAGGAAGGATGCCAGTGCAAGAAGCATGGAAAGGGTGTTGTACCCAGAGAAGTAGGACAATTTAACATATATCAATGGAACACATATGACAATGCAGATGAGATATGTCTGATCCTAACCAAATATTGGAATATGCCAAAAAGAGGATGATGACGTATAAAAAGTTTTTAATGAATCCCACAAATAACCTATAGAAGCAGACGCTTCCTGGTTGTCAGTAGTCACTTTGACGTTAGATCAAACATGTGGTCAGCGCCTCGAGTGCCAGGCAGTTCTAGATGTGGGGCTGCATTTCCTGTAAACATACAATGATCACAAAATCATTCTCAAGCGTGGAAACCGGCCGCCCGTACTCAATAAGAGAATTTATTAGCTACATGAAAAAAGGGAAGGTCTACCTCATGACATGATGTAGGTAAAATAATCAGGAAAATTAGGGGAAGAATTGTAGATCACCTGCATGACCTATAAGGGGCATTTGCACCGCTGTCTTCAGGGCACCCTAGCAATATCACCTTTCTTAGTATTAAAGGGGTTATCCCATGAAAATCAGACATCATATAATACATGACAACCTCTTTCTAACAAAGCTAGAACCAGCCCTGTACCTCACATGGATCCAGAGATCTCCCCATTCATTGGTCTGCTAGATTTATATCAAGCTGACACCTCAAGGGCTAGTAAGATGAAGACCTGGGCACTCACTAGGTTGTCTTGTAGAAAATGTATTCCATGCAAATTGATGTACAGAAGAGAACTGGCCAACGTATCGGTCAATCAAAGACTTTGTTCACGGTACAAAGTAGGTATGGTATTGGTCAATTATATAAGATACACAATCAGACGTACATAATTTTATACATAGACATAGAGATCATGATGACAATAAATTACTGAAGTCCCAGGTGTCCTTGGAAAACCGAATTCGGATCAGTCCGCTAGGAATAAAGTATACATCTTGTAAAGTATGCGTCTTTTACCATTTTGTAATTGTATATGCGCACAATAAAATATATTTAAATTCATAGTGATGACCTAAAAGCTATGGTTTAGAGAATATGGGGAGGTCGATCAATATAGTTCAAACTGGTCCAAAGTGTGGATCAGTGGACCAGGCAAAAAGATTATGTTATAATACTCCATAAGTCACAAGACTAAAATATACAAAGCCTAAATATTAACGATAACATTGGTGGTCAGTGGGTACACATCTTAGTAATGTCATAGGAGCATGAGTTGCGCCGCGTCCACAGTGCCCGGCGTCTGACGTCGCGTCGGGTGCATGCGCAGACAGTGCCAACAGTGAAGTTCTGACAGGTGCACTCAAAATAATGAGGCTGTGATATTGGCAGCACATGCGCTGTATTGTAATGCGCTGATGTTAATAGTGTTCTGCGTGGAAGCCTATGTGAATGATGTAAAACGCCTAGATAGAAGCCAACACTAAATTGGATATAATGATATACAGATGCCCTATAATAGAGAATAATTATGTATGATAGCGGGGCAGATGTTCAGAAGGGGGCAGAAAAGTATTTTATGTATGATCAAGTCAATAAATTAAAGCGCAACCAATTAGTAACAAGACGTTACGTGAACAGACAAAAAAATGAAATGAAATAGAGCAATGTCGTAACTCAAAGTGGAATAAAATAAAAGTGAAATGAGATATAATGAAATGAAATCAAATAAAGAAATGACATGAAATAAAATAAAATAAAATAAAATCTAGTGACTGCATGCATGGTAATGGTACGGGTGTTAGTGGAAACATGCGCTAGGAAACACTAAATAACACTAAATATACTACCTGACAGTGGGTATGTATAGATTATAAAGTAACCTATAGTGTTGAGCGAGCATGCTCGAGCATGCCTACGCTCGGGTCCGCTATGCTCGAGTCTCTTCCCCGTACTGTAATGTTGATTTGTACGCTAATGCGTACAAATTCAGTTAATTAGCATACTTTTACACATGAAAGGAGTAAAAGAGGAGAAGTCGCGATTCTGACCTTTTTCTATTAACCAGACACTCTCCCCTCTTCTGAGCGAGGGGTGCCTGGTTTAGTCCCATTGACTAACATTATGCTCGGGTGCTCGGCCAGAGCACCCGAGCATACAAGCACAGAGGTACTAGTAACCTAGTATGACCTTTATATAACACAAAAGTCAAAGAGCACGTGGTGAAAGGGTATTAAGTTTGAAGATCCAATAGGCTTCAAGTTCTTTTAAACGTGAGTTTCTATTACCTCCCCGTCTTGCCAACGGGACATGTTCTAAGACTTGGAACTTCAATTGGTTGATCTGGTGTTTAGCAGAGATGAAGTGATGAATGCGTACGAAAATGACGGGCTTTGCTGGAGAGGAATGGTGGAGCAGGAGGACCGCTCTGAGTCTGACCCCTGGCTACATATAGATACTGTATCAGCAGATGACAGCAGATCATCCGGCTGAGACTGAGATGAGCGTGCCATCCACTCCACTACCTCATCCACTTTCTCCTCCACTACAATTTTGCACCTTGGTGGGTTAGCCTGGTGGAACAACGGCCAAGTATTGCGAATACTACAAGTAGAAGCTCCGGCTACAGGTCCTTTGGCACTTCTGCCCTGTGCCACCTTCTCCCTTTTTTTTAGAGCTCGAGGTCTGGCTGGAACTGGACCCCTTTTGCTTCTCCATGCCAGACATTTTCACTTGACTGTGACCCTGCAGCTGGTCTTTGTCTTTGTCCCTGTCTCTCTCCCTATCTCTCTCCCTGTCTCTCTCTCCCTGCCTGATTAATTACTAGCCCTACACTTGCACTGCAGTATCCCTGATATGTGTAATATGGATTCTTAGAACAATTACACCCCAATTTTAACAAAACAGTTCTCTGTCTCTCAGAACTTCACACACAGTGCTTCTGCTCATCTCAGCAGTCGCAGCACAACTGATGCGTCACTGGCTTACCGAGCCTAAGAGCCAATCAGTGCAAGCCCTTCCCACTAGGTTAGGTGACCACTTTCTTCCCGGGCTTTTTGCAGCACGATTAACGAACAGTAAAAGTTCGCTCATTAACTGAATTTGTACGCATCAGCGTATAAAGTAACTTATACGTAACATTAGCGTACAATTTATCGGACAAGTACGTAGCGAATGCGTAGAAAGCTTTAAGAACATTTTCGAATCTAACGAAGCGAATCTCAAAAAACCCTGATTCGCTTCGCAGCGGAAGATTTCCAAGATTTGTATGGAATCTACGACGTGGCGAATAGATTAGCTCATCTCTATTTATAATCTGTACGTACTGCACTTTGACACTGAATTATGGTGTTTTCCCTTTTTTACAGACAAAATGAATATACCCAATGTCAGGTAGTATATTTAGTGTTATTTAGTGTTTCCTAGCGCATGTTTCCACTAACACCCGTACCATTACCATGCATGCAGTCACTACATTTTATTTTATTTCATGTCATTTCTTTATTTGATTTCATTTCATTATATCTCATTTCAATTTTATTTTATTTCGCTTTGAGTTACGACATTGCTCTATTTCATTTCATTTGTTTGTCTGTTCACGTAACGTCTTGTTACTAATTGGTTGCGCTTTAATTTATTGACTTGATCATACATAAAATACTTTTCTGCCCCCTTCTGAACATCTGCCCCGCTATCATACATAATTATTCTCTATTATAGGGCATCTGTATATCATTATATCCAATTTAGTGTTGGCTTCTATCTATGCTTTTTACATCATTCACATAGGCTTCCACGCAGAACACTTCAGCGCATTACAATACAGCGCATGTGCTGCCAATATCACAGCCTCATTATTTTGAGTGCGCCTGTGCCTGTCAGCACTTCACTGCTGGCACTGTCTGCGCATGCACCCGATGCGACGTCAGACACCCGGCACTGTGGACGCGGCACAACTCAGCCAGTGTATATAGGGGCACTGCGCGCTATGGTCCCTATCCATCCTACAAATGCTCCTATGACATTACTAAGGTATGTACCCACTGACCACCAATGACTGACCGAAACATTGGCCAGTTCTCTTCTGTACATCAATTTGGATGGAAACATTTTTTTACAAGACAACCTATTAAGTGCCGTGGTCTTCATCTAACTAGCTTCAGTTTACAACTTACCACTGAGCACCATAAAAATTTGACTTGGAGTGCCGACCAATCTTTGCAGCATTGACAGCTCAAGGGCGCTCTCTCCCTATCACAATGAAACTGAGCATGTGCGGCCTTCTCAGTAAGCAGGATAAAGAAATATGGAAAAACAAACAAACAGCAGGTGGCGCTATACAGGTTACTTTTATTAAATAACTCATTGGCTGTACTAAATGTTAATTACATTTAATTACACAAGTATTCAGATCCAGGTGCTGGTTGAAAACTGTACAATATTTTTCGTTGAGCGACTCCTTTAAAGAGGCTGTGTCACCACTTTGTCACCTATGTAATTACATACATAGGCACAAAGGTATATTAATCCTCTCCCCTGACATTCCTTTATATCAGAGAATTCATCAGCCATTAGCCCAGAAAAGTCACTTTTATAAATATGCAAATTAGTTTTCGGAGCACCGGGAGGCGTGCTCTTTTCATCCGAGCACCGCATCTGCCACGGCCTCCCGGCTCCCTTCATCCATTAAACACGCCCCCCTGCCTCTTTAAGGTTGTCAAAAAATCCATACAAAAAAGCCTACCTAAACAATCATATCCTACAAAAAGAATGCAAGTGGGTACACAGGTCGAGGACGATGTCTTTAATTAAAGGGCATCTGTCAGCAGTTTTATACCTATGACACTGGCTGACCTGTTACATGTGCACTTGGCAGCTGAAGACATCTGTGTTGGTCCCATGTTCATATGTGTCCGCATTGCTGAGAAAAATTATTGGGGTCATTTATTTAAAAATATATGCCACTTTTTGGAGTATTTAAGGCACAGATTTTATCTCAAAGGTGTTTTACAGCAAAATCTGTACCTTTTTCCCCATGTACGCCACTTACTGCTTTTTTCGATAAAAGGGGATTATGGTTTAAGCGGGGAAAGGGATGGGCCGGCCAGCCTGTCTATTTCATCCTGTTTTTGGCGTAGAAAATTACTTAAATCCACATCAGCAATGGAGCTGGTGTAGATTTAAGCAAGTCACATGGCTGCCAGTAAAGCACCTAAATTATGTAGAAGCCGGTCCCTCTATATAACTTAGGTGCATCAAGTGGCAGCGGACATGGACTATTACCGGCATCTAAATCGCCGGTCTAAGTAAATGACCCCCTATGTTTTTCTGCTCTCTCTTAGCTTAGATCAAAACTCCATTTGAAGCTGTACGGAGACCCGTCTCTGTATAGCATTTAAATGGATGGACTTTGCGTAGGTGAAATATGTGAAAGGGGTTCTCCGGAAATTAAGAAAATGAAAATATTTAAAGGGATTCTGTCAGCAGCATTTGACATATTGAGTTATTTATACCATTGGATTTGGCCAGTTATAAGCAGTTCAAAACTGTAATTGTTATAGGTCACTGAGGCAGTTTTAGTGTTAAAAAAACGATTTTTAGTAGCTGTCACTCACTGTAAATAAGGAGTCCAAGGGGAGTTCCCAACCGTTGCAGGAGCCCGGGCTCGGCGATTCCTTGGAGCCCAGGCACGCCCACCTACTTAATATTCACTTCACTGACTCGCTCAGTGAAGCTCCGGCTCGGACGAAATCCTGCGCATGCGCAGTACATCCAGAGGCCGGCGCCCGCAGACTGCACGGGCGCCGGCCTCTGGATGTACTGCGCATGCGCGGGATTTCGTTTTCAAGTTGAATAATCAAAATCCGTAGTTATTCAACGAAGCCTCTCGAGACTTCGGACGTAACGAATGTCACCTCTGCAAAGCCCATACACTTGAATGCTGTACAGAGACGGGTCTATGATCCAAAGCGCTCATTGCTCAACACTTCAAACCAAATTGATTGACATTCACACCTTATAGTTTGTTTTTGGTATGTTTGTATCAATGCTGTGTGTAGAGGAAATCTGTTTAGATCTCATTTCCTTGCATCTGTTTGCTGATTAGGCCTAATGCAACTCCAAGCTCTTGTTCACTCCTGGTATCATTCATTAGCATTTATTATATTACTTGTATACTTTGGAGATATGTGGTCATTTGACTGCAACTTCCTAGTACCATATTTAAGTGTTTTGCAGGAATTATACCAGGAATTGACCCGAAGTGGATGGGTGCAGCAGTCGTACTCAGGGTTTCCTGAAGCTCCCTTGGCCAGCATGCAGTGACAGGAAGGGCGTGCGGTTCTTCCCTTCGTGACACACTTTCATTGTGGGGTTTTCCTGCCTGATGGCGGTTGAGCTGCCTTTGATGTTGCTGCCCAGTGTTGGTATAACAAATCCACAGTACTTTACTGAAGCCGGTCAGCAGGTGATCCAGACAAGCATTAATCACATGCAACGTAGTCCTTACAGTCGATTCAAGTCATTTCCAAAGGTTGGATAAGGAGCATAGCTTCTCTCTCTCACAATCAGACTGGCCAATCTCTCCTTTTCCCGGCCTAAAGGGATGCACTTTCCCTATCATCAGATATGCAAGTATATGATATTCACAGTATCCTCAGAGGAATACAATCTCTGAACAGTGGGCCCTCCTGTTCTATGGCTATGGTGGGCAGCTTGTACCTTACAGTGTGTTTACCACATGCAGAGGAGGCTATAGCCAGATTAGCAGGAATTACCTTCTTTGCTGAAGTCTGCAATCTCTTTCTGTTGACTAAACCTTCTATAGATCGTTTCCCTTCTGAGGGCTGGCACATAAGTTGCTTGTGGGCTGTAGAGGAAAGGAATCTGCCTACATGAGTTGCTTCTTGATACTCTGAGGTGTTCACTCTTCAGCAGTCAGCCATTAACTCCGGAGTCTTTTCCCCCTAGAGAGAAAAGGCGGAGCCAGCCCTGTCCAGCCTCATGGGACCTCCCACTCCCTATATAGCCTTATACATAATACATGAAATACAATGATATTAACACTTTAAATGCATTGCTGTGTATTTTAGGAAACTGCATACCTCCTCTCCATCACAGAGCCCCTGCCACTAAGTGCTCTTACTCCTCTAACCACATATCCATTCACCTGACCGCTGCTTCCCCAGTCTCTTTATCCAGAGCAATACGGAATTCACATTCCATTTGCAATAAACCTTCCTACATCTATGACCTCTTCATTTCTCAGAAACTTTCATTCCTTGGCCTCACAGAAACATGGCTGACACCCACCAATAAAGCCCCTGCTGCACTATCCTATAGGAAACTTCAGTTTACTCTCCCAGCCCAGACCGACACAGTGGTGATGTTGGCCTCCTCCTATCAGGTAACTGCTCCTTCAATCCAGCTCCACCCTTTCACAACTTCCCCTCTTTCAAAGTCCACTTCGTCCGCATCTTCTTGCCCTCCAACCGCCAAAATAGCCGTCATCTACCGTCCACCAGGCCCTATTACTGCCTTTTTCGACCATTTCAAAACCTGGCTTCTACATTTCATCTCTGCAGACATCCCCTCCATTATCATGGGGAACTTCAACATCCGTATTGACACACACAACTCAACTGCCTCCAAACTCCTATCTCTTACTGCTTTCTTTGGTCTCACACAATGGTACTCCACATCCACCCACAGAGATGGACACACGCTAGACTTTCACCCACCTCCCTATCTAATCTCTTAAATTTTCCTCTACTCATCTTAGACCACAAGCTTCTTACATTCTCAACTACCCCTCCAGTCCATAAACTAACACACCCTCGTAGAAACATCAAACACCTCTCCATTTACACACTCTCTGACTCTCTCTCTCTCATTGCTATCCGCCATATGTTCCCTTCATGACGCTGACACAGATGCTGTTATACAAAACCACAATTACCTCAGCCCCTGACTCGGTTGCCTCTCTCATACACACCAGATCCCAGCAAATCAATCGACAATGTTGGCACACTCACCAGACAAAAACTTAGACAAGCTTCCAGATTTGCAGAACGATTCAGGAAGAAAACCGATTATCTGACGATCGGGAACTAAGCAGACGTCCCTGATCACTGTCAGATCATCAATGGAGATGAGGGCTGTATTTACATGTAGCAATCACCTCCCATGTAGGGGGACAAGCAAATGATTCAGCAATCACTTTTCCCCATAGAAAATAATGGCAGCAGATTGTTGTAAGTACACCATGATCTGCTGCGCAGGACAATGATTTTCTGTGTCAGCAGAACAACACAATGACCTGATGAACAAGATTTATACAGATTCTCTTCCACGATAATCTAACAGAAAATCGTTCCTTGTAAAAGGACCCTATGCCTCATTTACACGTCAGTGTTTTTGTAGTACCCCAGAACGGGCACTAAAATTCTTACACCTAGCTGCTGTCTCTAATGGCTAACAAATAATGTCATCTGTGTATTTTATTCCAGGTCCTTTTATATTGTTCCTTAATAATGTTGCTATGTAACTTAGGTATTGCATTTCATGCACTGTGCCTAGTTGTCCAGCAGGTAGCAGTGTATCTGGCAGAGGGAGTACCTTCAGATTGAATGGAACTTACCATTCCATTCTCCTCCCTTTTGGGCAGAAGTGGGCTAGTCCCGCTTCCTACCAAGGGAAGAGTTGCAGGATACTGTATATGGAGTTGAGCATTGGAAGGAGAGCAGAAATGACGCAGTGAGGGGAGCATCCCCACCCCCTGCAGCAGGAGCCTTCCCAGGGAAGCAGCTCGTAGAGCACCACAACTCCAGGCAGTTGATAGACTAAGTATTACGAGGGGGTCAGCGGCCAAAGGCACCCACTCAAAGGCACCAGAACTGCTAGAAAATCCAGTAACCAGACTGAAGCCAGAGATTAGCACAGCAGAGAAAGATAAAGCACAGTATTCAAGTTCACCAGCCAGTTAACTTGACTGGGAAAACCCCTTTAAGTGACCCTTTGATGCCGCACTAGCAGATCCCATAGAAAATAAATAGAGCAGAAGGGCATATGCTCAACCTGCAGCTTCATCAGATTTTGTAGCGACCACCTGAGGAGCCAGTGTAGAAGTTAGGAGTGGTAGTGATTTGATGTTGTTGTGTCACATTGTCCTACCTCAGGCTGTCGTACCTTGAGGTTCGATGCAGTGAAAATGTAGATTGAAGAATGAGGACAGAGTTAAACATCCTTATTACTAAGTGCAACGCAGTACTTGAATTACATACAACCAGCTGCAGGCTTTTAGTGCAATATTCTCTGGCACCAGCTGAGGTTTTGGTGGCTACAGGTGTGCACTTAGATGATGCTGACCTAGTGTGGATTGGGTGATGGGAATCTTGGCTGTATTCCCTCACCTTACAGCAGTTTCTATAGATGCAGATGTAGCAGTTCACGCTGTTGTCTGGAATCTCGAGGCTTTACTTGAGGCTGAAGTCAGCTGTCATACTGGCAGGAGAAGGATATATGGTTCTTGATCTTTGATATGGTTCCTGGAGTGGATGCTGCTTCCCAATTCCCCCACTATCAGGACCAGACCTCTCACGTCCCCTCCCTCCTTATTACTCCCTTAGACTTAAAGATACTCTAGAATTTCCCCTCCTGGCAAGAAGTCGGACCAGTTATCTCTACCAGAGGGGTGAAACAGGTAGAACAGCCAACCAGTACCTCCCCTGCTCGATAAAATGACAAGGTACTTGCGAAATACACAACTTTACATATATACATATAAAAAATCAGGAATTAAAGAACACAATAATGGTACCCTACAGGTCTGGGGTATTACATTTGGGGTAATGGCCCCCCAGCTCTCAGG
>ONZH01026829.1:0-12345 GCA_900303285.1 Rhinella marina
ATTTTTGCAAGCACGGCAGAACGCACAGTACAGGTGCCAAATAAAATGCCTTTTTTTTTTATATTTCTAGGTACACAGCCGTTGTACTAACAGGTCAGACGGTGTGTATTAACACCACGTATATAAAAGATTTTTGCAAGCACGCAGAACGCACAGTACAGGTGCCAAATAAAATGCCTTTTTCTTTTTATAATTTCTAGGTACACAGCCCGTGTACTAACAGGTCAGACGGTGTGTATTAACAGCACGTATATAAAAGATTTTTGCAAGCACGCAGAACGCACAGTACAGGTGCCAAATAAAAGGCCTTTTTTTAATATTTCTAGGTACACAGCCGTGTACTAACAGGTCAGATGGTGTGTATTAACACCACGTATATAAAAGAGTTTTGCAAGCACGCAGAACGCACAATACAGGTGCCAAATAAAATGCCTTTTTTTTAAATATTTCTAGGTACACAGCCGTGTACTAACAGGTCAGACGGTGGGTATTTACACCTGGTATACAAAAAGGGTATTGCAGGCACACAGAACCCAGAACACTAGAGCCAAAGAAACTGTATTTAAAAAAAAAAATGTACACAGCCGTATACTGCCAGAAGATCAGATGGTGCATATACACACTAGGTATATAACAGGGTTTTGCAGCCAAAAAGAACGCAGAACAGTAGTGCCAAATATAGTTTGGTATGTAGCAGAGCACCTAATACACCACTAATGCCTCTCTCTCTCCCTACTCCAGCAGCTATCCCTGAATACAGCAGCCGTTCTCTGCAGAGTGTATATGGTAGTAAAGCTATCACTGTACTGCACTATAGTAGCCCTGAGCTTTTAATCACGCTCCTGCCTGTCCAACAGCTAAAACCTATCTCTCCCTTCTCCAGCCTCTGTCCCTGACTAAGTTCACGCAGCATATGCGAACGAGCAGGAAGAGCTGAGTTTTTATGATTCGAGGTCACGTGGTTTTTCCAGCGAATCCATGTAGACGCCGTTTTCGCGCTGCCAGCATGCTCCGCGGGCCTGTCATACCCCCCCTGCATGGTGATTGGTGGAAAAAGAGCGCCAGGGAAGGTGGGAGGGGAAACGAATTCTAAGTGCGCCATCGCCGTTATACTCGATCGAAATCGAGTATGCCGAATAGCGTAGTATTCGATCGAATACCGGCTCGATCGAACACTACTCGCTCATCTCTAATTATTATAAGTATAATATAAACATTTTAAATATCACCTACCTAGTATGCTCACGGACATGTTTAGGTCTCTTTTCTTCTGACGCTTGTCATAGAACTGGAGCAGAGTCCCAAACTCAGTCGCAATTTGTAATCCACATAGGCAAAATTGTAATCCAAATGGGTAAAAAAATAGCAGCAAAGGTTCCCTTTAAAAAACCCTCTTTCGAGGGGCTCCCCAAATAACCTGAAAAGGGGG
This sequence comes from Rhinella marina, assembly GCA_900303285.1. Lineage (NCBI taxonomy): Eukaryota > Metazoa > Chordata > Amphibia > Anura > Bufonidae > Rhinella > Rhinella marina. The sequence continues at coordinate 1,430 of ONZH01026829.1, forward strand.
AAAAAAGGGATGAGGCGCACGTATGCGCAACTTGGATAAAAAAACTTTTTTTTGATGGGGGGAGTCCTAATAATCCATGGCCATCTGGGTGAGGACAAACGCGGGGCAACAAAACTAAAAACAAGGGCCAACTAGTGCCCACCCTTCAGGATAAGTCCATGTTGTGGCTCCCATAAAAACTGCTGGAATTACTTAAAGGCCAGCAGGTCCTCCTTACTGCTGCCGGAGCTAAAGGACATGAGAGGGCGCTCTTGCCTCATCATGAAAGCGGCCCTGGCTGCGGCAGCAGACCCCCGCCGACCTCTCAAGGATGGTCTTCTTGGTGACTGGGCTGTCACACTGGCAAAGGCAGTGGTAACTTTGGCCCTGCCCATCACTCTGTAGTGGCCAGATCCTCCTGCCGGCATACCAGGTGACAGAATCTCCGGCTGTAACGGTAATGGTAACGGTCTTCCACGAGCGGCGGACTGTGCGGCCTGCAACTGCCATGGGCATGGCGGTTGGTAGTGGTACTGTACCACAGTTGGATGGTAAACGAAAGTGTTCGTGGTCATCTGTCCCACATGAAGGATCGGTGGTATCAGTGGCGGCAAATCAGGAATCAGGGGTTCCGGCTGATCCTGATTCTCTTCAAATCTCAAGGTCACAAGCCTCTTCTGCGGCCTGGGCCTCCTCACTCCAGTCTTCCGGGGGCGCTGCAGGAGTAGGTGGTCGCTTTAAGATTTTCACCCCAGTAGCAAAGGGGCCTTGGAGGCTCTTCATGGGGGTATACTCCACGTAATTCCCTGTGTGGAGATTGTGGCGTATGGACGGAAGATACAGCCGCTTAACCGAACAGCGGTTAACATATAATTCCTCCGCCATCTCCTCATCGCCGATGAAACCGACTCCCCACTCCACGTTGAACCAAATAACGGTTCCCCTTCGGCGCTCCAGCTTAGGGTCACCGGACTGTGGGTGCTCCAAAACTTGTACCACCTACTCCTCCACCAGCTTTTTATATTCCCAGAGGGTCTGGACGTTCCTCAGGGGCCATCAAATTCTGGCGTAAGGAGTAGTCGTTGCGCAGCGGAGCGGGAACTCCTGCCGCCTCCGCCTTGTCAGCCAGTGGAGTCACCACCTTAGCAGGCACCTCATCCGACTTCCTGTTGAGTTGTGAGAGATAGATCTCCGGTTCCTTCTCCTCATAGGGGTCGTCTGCCCACAACATGCTTCCTCAGTCAGGACCTCGCTGTCTCGCCGCCATCTTACTCTGCTGACTTGCCACATCTTCCTCGCACGCAGGAGAAGTGGGCGGAACTACCAGGGAGGAGTCTGCATCGCTGAATAGAATTCGTACGCAACAGCGTGTAGAGTAACTACCAGGGAGGAGTCTACGCAACAGCGTATAGAGTAACTAAATTATACGTAGAATAGCGTATAATTTAGCGGACAAACTACGTAGCGATGCGTACAAAAGCGAAGCGAATCACCTAATATTCGGATTCGCTTTGCAGCTGAAAAATCCCAAGATTCGATACGAATCGACGAATCGCTTCGCTCATCTCTACACGTGAGGTAAAATTGTAATGCAAACAGGTATGCCATGTGTAATCCACACGGATAATAAATAGCAGCAAATAGAGAACCCTTTTTGCAAAAGTGGTTCCCAAATAACCTGAGAAGGGGGTAAAAAGGAAAATAGGTGCACTTTGGCGCAACAGGGAATTTTCTGAAGAATGGGGGAGTACTGACAGCCATGCCCATCTGGGTAAGAGTCAACTCACCCGTCAGGTGCAGTCCATGGTGTGGCTCCCATAGGTCCTCCTGACTCCTCCAGCAGTGTCCTGGACAGAAGCCAGCCAGTAGTTGGTTTCTCAGATGAGGCACTTGAAATCCTCCTCACTCGAGCTGCTGCTAAAAGTCATAAGAGGACGCTCCTGCCTCTTGTAGGCCACGCTCGCTGCCGTAGTAGAACTCCAGTGCTCTCTTCTTCCGGAATTCGGACTTGACCGGGTCCAGGTGGTAGTCACGCTGGCGAGTGCTGCAGACACTTCAGCTTTTCCTGATCCTCCTGCCGGGATAGCTGTGGTAAGAAGAACTTCCGGCTGCAGCGGTTCTGGAAAGGTTGCATGATCCAGGGAAGACAACCCAGCTTCCCTGGCTGCTGCTGGCTTCACCTTCCATGGCCGTTGACTGAAAGGTGAAGGATGACGTGGTCAGCTGATGCAACTGACTAGCTGTCGTGGTGGTGGTGCTGGCAGTCCTGGAATCAGAGGCTCCGGCTGAGGCTGAGGCTTTTCACAGAACCGGAGGACGCCATCTGGGAATTCCTGCAGGCAGCGCAAGTGTCCTGGACCTGGTGGTTCATCTGGCCACACTTCTGCATCACTTGAAGGCACCAGGAGCTTGGAAAGGAGGGTAACCCCGGATGCAAATGGTCCTTTCACGGACTCCAAGGGGGTGTTCTCCACCTGATCCCCCACGTACAAGCTGTGACGAGCTTGCGGCAGGTACGGCCGTTTCACCGACCGGTGGCCCACGAAATACTCCTTCCCAGAGTCGTCATCCTGCAGGAAGCCAAACCCTCGACCCACTGAAAACCACAGCACAGTTCCCTTCCTTCGTTCTAGTGAAGGATCTCCCAGCCTAGGGTGGTCAAGAACTTGTATGACCCATTCCTCCACCGTGGTTTTATACTCCCAGGGGGTCTGTGCACGGGCCGTCACAGATGCCGGAACAATGGGGTTCTGGCTTGAACTCCTCCTGGGTGGCGAAGTGGACGCTCCAGACATTTCCGCTGAACAAGACAGAGTGGACCTTCCAGCCATGTGAACACCAAAAGATGCTCCAGCTGTCTCACTAGTCGCAGCTTCAGTTGATGATGATGATGGCCAGGCAGGCACTGAAGCTGGGTTTCCCCGGCACAGTTTAACTTGTGACGCCCTGATGTCTGTAGCGGGCGGTGGTTCTGGAAACTCGTCCCCAAAACACATCTCATTCCAGTTGGGCCGCAGCAGGTCACGCTTCCTTTTTAGAGCCATGCTTGCTTCCTTGCTTGCAGGTCAGCAGTCAGCACTGGTCTAAACTGATTCAGACTGCTTGACTCAGAGGAGGGTGAAGTACTGAGGGAGGAGTCTTCATTCCCTATACGTGCAAATAGTTAGATCCCCGGTGGGCTGGTTTTTTCCAGTTCGGAGGGAGGCGTATCTTTACTTTCCCGCTCTTGCGAACTTGTCCCGCTCACGTATAATGCGTACATTTCGTATGGTTCATACGTATCGTACGTATAGTTAGCGTGCAAAATTTTGCATAGGTTTACGAATAATACAAAGCGAATCCAAGGAAATTCGGATTCGCTTTGCAGCTGAAAAATCCCAAGATTCGATACAAATCAACGAATCGACGAATCGCTTTGCTCATCTCTAATATGCAACTTGTTATGCAACTTGTTAAATTAAATGAACCAATTTCATTTTTTTCCCCTTTTTCTCCAACTCTAGTGACATATCACGCTATCAGTGTTTAGGGAGAAACACAAGAGGCTGTCTTTGTATAGTATATGCTTCTCTTTTAAGTCTCGAGTTCTACGTCACTGTCACCACACCCTCTGTCATCTGGCAAAATGTAACTTCTCCTTTTTGTTCAGTTCTAACTAGATGTTTTAACATGAAACATATAACGATTACAAGAACGAACGAAGACAAGACACGGGCCCATCACACACTTCACACACAAACAAATACAGTATGCATTGGAGCTCCAATAAAACCTCAGAAAAATATATGCATGACTCTATGGAAAAGTTTTCAGCACAGAATCAATGAAAATGATATTTTGTGCAGATCTGCCGCATACACGGGTGGGGGCACAATCCCCACCAAATTAAACATTTGGGAAAAACAACAGGCTTCCTTGACGTCCATTAATTCGAACTGTATAATAGAACTCACAACTTTAGTTTGCAAAAATAAAAAATATTGTGCACACAATATCAAATGTAAGAATGAGCTTATCTTTTACCACGTGGATTTTCTTTAACCCAATTCTAAAGTTTTTTTCCTGGATATTATTACTTTTAACGTTAAGTACTTATTTTCTCCTTCACAAAAGAAACAGACAACTCATTCCATACTTCCTCTTTTGCAACAAATCTTCTGGGACAGAAGCCAAGCATACTCATACAAACTTCATTTTATCACTTTTTTTAACTTTAAAGATGTCTCTAGTAAAAACCAATCACTGAATGCACTGATAAATCACCAATGGCAGCAGTATACACTGACACATCTACTTTTAAATACTGGGATAAAAGTCCAAATACTGCATTAAGACCACATCTGCAAAAACAATATATGAAACGGGAACTACTGCAATTCTACGTTAACAAATAATGACTTTCCTTTTAGAATCTGATTCTTCTCGGTCCCTCCTCCTCTTCTACAGAAACTAAGCAACATTAAAACACAATCTTTTGGTACATTTATGACTATTGGGGACCCCACAAGAGATGGAAGACAAAGACAATGCCATTTAAGTCCCTCTCAAAGCAGCATCCAGTACTTCCTCTTTTTTACCACTCCACTCATGTTTAACTCTTTCCTTTGCTTTTTAAAAGTAAAAAAATATATGTTCTCTTCCCAATCTCCTTTCTCCATCATTCTCGTTATGCCATCTTTGAAAACCACTGCTCCCCAGCCTCTTTCACCTTCTCACCTGCTCTTACCTTCACCTGCTTAACCTTCAACAAATACGCTACTTCTCTTACTTTTGGAACTCTTACTTTCTTACACTTACACTTCTCTTACTTTCCAGCTTTCCAGATTTAAACAATCATCTTTTGACATGCTTGCTCTCTTGAATATTCTGCTTACATCTCTCAATGCCCCTCCTCCACATTGTCTCTCTATGATATCCACTGCAGTCACCTCCCTCCCTGAGCGGTGCCCCTTTTTCAGAGCTTGGAGAAGCTCTGAAAAAGGGGCGCCGATCCCCATTGGAGAAGAGTGGATCCGTCCCTTCTCCCACTGGACACAAACACCTTTTGTGTCCTACTGGTTGCCTGCAAATGCAGCCAGTTGTGCGCACAAAGCAGCCACCAACCGGCCCCAGTTGCCGCAAACGCAGTCGCCAACCGGGCTGCTACCTGTTCACATGATGCACAAAGCAAAGACACAGGTCGACTTACTCTTGGATCCTGTGGACCTCACAAAGAAGTGGGCTCTTTAAATATTAACTATATGCAGGCACTCAAATCTCTCTTTCTTGATTTTCTCTGACTTCCTCTTTTTCTATCACGGCAACATAATATCACATGGCGGCATCTCTTCACACACACAGTTTCGCACTCATTTCTCACATTTTCACATTTCTCATTTATCACACCTAGGTTTCAGACATTCCATTCATTCTACCACAGACAAGGAGGTTCTTTAAAATCCCAAAGATTCCGAAAGGGACAATACTTGAACAGTAGTCATAACAAGTGGGAAGGCACAGTAATAAAAATATCTTACCTGTGTATTTGAAGGTGCAGTTCCCAGTTGCCATAAACACTAAAGCTCTCCCACGATCGTCCCCTTGGATATCTGATGGATTTTCCTGATTTTGGCACCATTAACTGTCAATGCAATTTGGGACAAGTCCCAAAATAGGAGACTTCACTTTATACTCAGTTGTCTGTGGTGTTCAAATTATGTTAAATTTCCCCCTTCATGGTAAGAGGGTGCGGCCGCAGCACAAGAAATACACGTCCAGTCTCATCGCTGGTCATGCAGATCTCTCCTGGTCACGCCCAGAGAGCTAATTTTATTAGAAATACATGATGGTGTAATCACCCCCCCCTTTGTCATCAATTTTAATATATCCAATCACAATCATACAAGCATACATTAAGTAACAAATCAAATCAAAAGAATGATGATGGAAGCCGCCTAATGCTAATGAGGACACGTACACATTACTTCATTTATCTGGGAAATTCTAAGTGTCTGCAAGTTCCTCTTTTCCTATAGACATATCAAGTGATTATGAGTCATATTTATTTTTAAGCATAAAGTGGATCTAATGGACATTAATAAGAAGATGGTGTCTATTTGATAATGAAATACAACTTAGCAAAATTTTTTTCACCAACTACTTAATTTCTTTAACAAATATCATATACCTAAGACATTATCAAGGTTTTCTATAACTTATACTCTACTCTGTAGAAATCTAGGGTCTTATATGACCAGAAGTCCTTGTTGACCTATCTGGACAGTGTCCTGTTCCAATTGTTGTCTGCTGAGGAGAGGGATTGGTTGAAGGCTATTCTCACATTAGAGGAACTCTATAATTCAATCCAACAGATGAAAATTGAAAAAGCTCCCGGAGCTAATGAGCTCCCTGCTAAACTATGTCAGATGTACAAAGATGAATTACTTTCTTAACTATTAGATGCCTTTAAGGATGCTGATGCTATCAGTAATTACTGGCTGGTTGTTAAAATAAGCCTTTACATGGTCTAAATGTAAAATGGGAGTCAGATTTTGGACCACTGTCTGAGATGTGGACAAACATCCTAGGTGTGACACAATCACTATTTCTTAGTGTACTGCATAGAAAATCTGAAGTATTTCTTTTGCACAGTGTGTATAAATGCCAGTACTTTTAAACATAATGGGTGTCTGATCAGACTCCTGCACCATCCGCTGGCCATTGCACTCTATAGACCCTGCCTTTCACCTATACAAACATTCAACATCACGGGCACAGTCAACTACCATCAAGCAGATGGCCAAACATCAGGGTGTGCTCTAGGGGAAGAAACGTTGCACCCTCCTTTGTATGGCTCCATGGGGCAATGGTGTCAGGAAAGCCACTGTGATTGACTGTAAAAGCCAGAGCTGCTACCATTCCCACCTTCCACTCCCGCTCCTCCCACTGCATATGCATGAAACTGTTATATATAAATAAATTATATATTAGGTTAACACCTTAACGACCTAGGACGAGAATGCTCGCCCTAATATGGCTTTACTTAACGCCCTAGGACGAGCATTCTCGTCCTAGGGTTAAGGTGGTGCTGCTGCCCCGCTGCCGCAATCTGCAGCAGGGGCCCGGCTGATACTAACAGCCGGGCCTCTGCTGTATCCGCCAGCACCGGTGATTACACCGATGCCGGCGGATTAACCCCTTGTATGCCGCGGTCACGCTGAAGGTAATTGCGGCAGCTGTTAAAGCCATCGGGTCCCCGTGAGGCGGTGGGGGGGGGGGGCCCGATGGCTGAGATGGAAGCCCCGATGCCTTGCCCAGAGGCATCGGGACTCCCATCTACGGAAGCCCAGGAGACCCAGCCACAGCGCTGGGTCTCCTAGGCAACGGTCAGCGTCTCACAGTGTGAGACGCTGACAGTTGAATGCAGCACAATACAGATGTATTGTGCTGCATTCAATCAGGGATCAGACCCTGAAATGTAAAAAAAAAAGTTAAATAAAAGTGTTTTAATAAAAAAAAGCACCTTCCCCATAAAGAAACACATAAAAATAGAAAAAAAAAATACATATTAGGTATCGCCACGTCCGTAAAAACCTGCTTTATTAAAATATCACATGATTCAGCCCACCCGGTCAACACCGTAAAAAATAAAAACTGTCTAAAAAAAGTCATTTTTGGTCACATTTCATCACAAAAAATGTAATACCATGCGATCAAAAAAGCGTATGCCCCCAAAAATAGTACCAATCTAACCATCATCTCATCCCGCAAAAAATGAGCCCCTACCCGAGACAATCACCCAAAAAAATAAAAAAAACTACAGCTCTCTGACTATGGAGACACTGAAACATGATTTTTTTTGTTTCAAAAATGATATTATTGTGTAAAACTTAAATAAATAAAAATAAGTATACATGTTAGGTATCGCCACGTCCGTAAAAACCTGCTCTACAAAAATATAGCATGATCTCTTCCCTCAGGTGAACACTGTAAAAAATAAAAACTGTCTAAAAAAAGCCATTTTTTGTCACATTTCATCACAAAAAATGTAATACCAAGCGATCAAAAAGCGTATGCCCCCAAAAATAGTGCCAATCTAATCTTCATCTCATCCCGCAAAAAATGAGCCCCTACCTGAGACAATCGCCCAAAAAATAAAAAAACTACAGCTCTGACTATGGAGACACTGAAACATGATTTTTTTTTTGTTTCAAAAAGGATATTATTGTGTAAAACTTAAATAAATAAAAATAAGTATACATGTTAGGTATCGCCACGTCCATAAAAACCTGCTCTACAAAAATATAGCATGATCTCTCCCCTCAGGTGAACACTGTAAAAAATAAAAAATAAAAACTGTCTAAAAAAAGCCATTTTTTGTCACATTTCATCACAAAAAATGTAATACCAAGCGATCAAAAAAGTGTATGCCCCCAAAAATAGTACCAATCTAATCGTCATCTCATCCCGCAAAAAATGAGCCCCTATCTGAGACAATAACCCAAAAAATAAAAAAATTACAGCTCTCTGACTATGGAGACACTAAAATGTGATTTTTTTTTTGTGCTTCAAAAATATTGTGTAAAACTTAAATAAATAAAAAAAGTATACATATTAGATATTGCCACGTCCGTAACGACCTGCTCTATAAAAATATCACACGATCTAACCTGTCAGATGAATGTTGTAAATAACAAAAAATAAAAACAATGCCAAAACTGCTAGTTATTGTTACCTTGCCTCACAAAAAGTGTAATATAGAGCTACCAAAAATCATATGTACCCTAAAATAGCACTAACAAAACTGCCAACTTATCCCGTAGTTTCCAAAATGGGGTCAGTGTTTTGGAGTTTCCAACTCTAGGGGTGCATCAAATGTGACATGGCAACTTCTCCAGTGAAATCTGCCCTGGCGTTCCTTTCCTTCTGTGCCCTGCCGTGTGCCTGTACAGCAGTTTACGATGACAAATGGGGCATTTCTGTAAACTACAGAATCAGGATAATAATTACTGAGTTTTGTTTGGCAGTTAACCCTTGCTTTATTCTCAGAATAAAATGATTCATATGGAAAATCTGTCAAAAAAGTGAAATTCGGAAATTTTGGCTACATTTTCCTTTAATTCTTGTGGAACACCTAAAGGGTTAAAAACGTTTGTAAAATCAGTTTTCAATACCTTGAGGGGTGTAGTTTCTAAAATGGGGTCATTTTTGGGTGGTTTCTATGATGGAAGCCTCACAAAGTGACTTCAAACCTGAACTGGTCCTTAAAAAGTGGGTTTTGGAAGTTTTGTGAAAAATTTCAAGATTTGCTTCTAAATTTCTAAGCCTTCTAACGTCCCAAAAAAATAAAATGTAATTTTCAAAGTGATCCAAACCTGAAGTAGACACATGGGGAATGTAAAGTCATAACTTAGCCTTATAGAAGTGAATGGGGCTGAGCGCAATATCAAGCACAGGCACTATACAATGTACGGCGCTGTGCTTGGTAAGCACGGAGAAGGCCACAGTGCTCACAGGAGCGCTGATGCCTTCTCAAACAACTGATCGGTGGGGTCATGGGTGTCGGAGCCCCACTCGTCCGATACTTATGATAGGTCATCAGTATCAAATTCCAAGAAACCCCTTTAAGGCAGCTAAGCTGCATTGCTTCCTCTTTGCAAGAGCCTAAAGAATCTCTATGATAGGATCTTGGGCAACTGTAAATAATTTCATGTAAAAGATAAAAATACAAAGGCAGCGCCTCATGTGTAGTACCATCAGATATGTGAGAGAGATAAATACTGGTTGCGCTTACCCCTCTTAGTTGTGAAAGGAAGTCACAACCACTTATGTTCGCTTAGCTGGTATTGCCCGACCAGACTAACGGGAGTCCCCTGGTGCTGCTGCCGATGTTCCTTCTTCTAGCCTGTCCTGCAGGCTTTACGAAGTATGCTTCAGATAATTTGGAGGAAAAAGATTGGAACACTTCTGTAGGCGCTGTCGGTAGGGAACGGGACCAGATGCAGTAGATAGATAGTACTGTATTTTATTATAAAAATCAGTCAACGTGTTTCAAAGGCGAATTGCCTTCTTCCTCAGGACTGTTACAATTTTTTGATTACATACACCACGTTTTAAAACCAATTTTTGGCGCGTATCACACCTCCTAGGAGGAGAGTGGGCGTTTTCATTCCCCGTGATTGATAGTTACAATTCAAAAGGTACAAATGGTAAAAGATACATAATAATCTTAATCCTAAAACCTAAACATAAATGGAACATTAGTTAAAAATTAAATATAATTCACTTTAAAAGAAAACACATTTTTGTGCCGATATCGGCATCTATCTCATACAGTGTTTCTAGTTGCGTAATCCCCCTGGAGCTTGCAGCGCTGTGACCCAAACGCTATAGTTCCAGACCTGCAAGACAATCCCGGGGTCCAATGAAGATGTTTATGGCAAAATACAGAAAGTGAGTGGGCTTTGTTGGTATAAAATTGTGTAGCCACTATATGCCTTATGTGAATATACACGCTGTGTATTCATTTCTGCGCTGTGCCCTTCTTTCTAATGCAGGCCGCGCTGTCATATGCCGATACCTGTGGATTGTGAAGACACTATATGCCTTATATGAATATGCACACTGTGTATTCATTTTTGCGCTGTGTCCTTCTTTCTAATGCAGGCTGCGCTGTCATATGCCGATACCTGTGGATCATAAAGCCACTATATGCCTTATATGAATATACACACTGTGTATTCATTTTTTCGCTGTGCCCTTCTTTCTAATGCAAGCCGCGCTGTCATATGCCGATACCTGTGGCTTGTGTAGTTCTTTTGTCTTTGGTGTTGATTTTCTCTTAAGGAAAAAACCTACAGTCCTATTTTTATTTTTATTTTTATTTATACTGTTCTCCTAATGTTACCCCTTGTGTACCTATATACATAACCTAAATTACCTTAGGGCATAGATACAAA
>ONZH01026830.1:0-28761 GCA_900303285.1 Rhinella marina
AACGCTGCTTGCAGCATTATTCTGCCCACGATGGGGATGCAAGTTTGCAACCGAATGGAATGCATTCTGGAGCATTCTGTTTTGTTCAGTTCTGTTTTGAGATTGGGATTTTTGCTCACAGTTCTTGTGATCACTTTGACCCCACGGGGTGAGATCTTGCGTGGAGCCCCTGACCGAGGGAGATTATCAGTGGTCTTGTATGTCTTCCATTTTCTAATTATTGCTCCCACAGATTTCTTTACACCAAGCTGCTTGCCTATTGCAGATTCAGTCTTCCTAGCCTGGTGCCGGTCTACAATTTTGTTTCTGGTGTCCTTCGACAGCTCTTTGGTCTTCACCATAGTGGAGTTTGGAGTGTGGCTGTTTGAGGTTGTGGACAGGTGTCTTTTATACTGATAACAAGTTCAAACAGGTGCCATTACTACAGGTAATGAGTAGAGATGAGCGAGTAGTGTTCGATCGAGCCGGTATTCGATCGAATACTACGCTATTCGGCATACTCGATTTCAATCGAGTATAACGGCGATGGCGCACTTAGAATTCGTTTCCCCTCCCACCTTCCCTGGCGCTCTTTTTCCACCAATCAACATGCAGGGGGGGTATGACAGGCACGCTGAGCACGCTGGCAGCGCGAAAAAAGCGTCTACATGGATTGGCTGGAAAAACCATGTGACCTCGAATATTAAAAACTCAGCTCTTCCTGCTCGTACGCATATGCTGCGTGAACTTAGTCAGGGACAGAGGCTGGAGAAGGGACAGACAGGTTTTAGCAGTTGGACAGGCAGGAGCGTGATTAAAAGCCCTTATCAGGGCTACTTTAGTGCAGTACAGTGATAGCTTTACTACAAGATACACTTTACAGAGAACGGCTGCCGTATTCAGGGATAGCTGCTGGAGTAGGGACAGAGAGAGGCATTAGTGGTGTATTAGGTGCTCTGCTACATAGCAAACTATATTTGGCACTACTGTTCTGCGTTCTTTTTGGCTGCAAAACCCTGTTATATGCCTAGTGTGTATATGCACCATCTGATCTGGCAGTATACGGCTGTTTTTTTTTTTTTTTTTTTTTTTTTTTAATACAGTTTTCTTTGGCTCTAGTGTTCTGGGTTCTGTGTGCCTGCAATACCCTTTTTGTATACCAGGTGTAAATACCCACCGTCTGTGCAGTTAGTACACGGCTGTGTACCTTGAAATATACAATATCTAGGCCTTTTAATTGGCCACTATACTGTGCGTTCTCTTGCTAAATTAGTTTAAAAACCTGGTGTAAATACCCACCGTCTGTACAGTTAGTACACGGCTGTGTACCTTGAAATATACAATATCTAGGCCTTTTAATTGGCCACTGTACTGTGCGTTCTCTTGCTAAATTATTTTAAAAACCTGGTGTAAATACCCACCGTCTGTACAGTTAGTACACGGCTGTGTACCTTGAAATATACAATATCTAGGCCTTTTAATTGGCCACTATACTGTGCGTTCTCTTGCTAAATTAGTTTAAAAACCTGGTGTAAATACCCACCGTCTGAGCAGTTAGTACACGGCTGTGTACCTTGAAATATACAATATCTAGGCCTTTTAATTGGCCACTATACTGTGCGTTCTCTTGCTAAATTAGTTTAAAAAGCTGGTGTAAATACCCACCGTCTGTACAGTTAGTACACGGCAGTGTACCTTGAAATATACAATATCTAGGCCTTTTAATTGGCCACTGTACTGTGTGTTCTCTTGCTAAATTATTTCACATACCTGGTGTAAATACCCACCGTCTGTGCAGTTAGTACACGGCTGTGTACCTTGAAATATACAATATCTAGGCCTTTTAATTGGCCACTATACTGTGCGTTCTCTTGCTAAATTAGTTTAAAAACCTGGTGTAAATACCCACCGTCTGTACAGTTAGTACACGGCAGTGTACCTTGAAATATACAATATCTAGGCCTTTTAATTAGCCACTGTACTGTGTGTTCTCTTGCTAAATTATTTCACATACCTAGTGTAAATACCCACCGTCTGTGCAGTTAGTACACGGCTGTGTACCTTGAAATATACAATATCTAGGCCTTTTAATTGGCCACTATACTGTGCGTTCTCTTGCTAAATTATTTCACATACCTGGTGTAAATACCCACCGTCTGTACAGTTAGTACACGGCAGTGTACCTTGAAATATACAATATCTAGGCCTTTTAATTGGCCACTGTACTGTGTGTTCTCTTGCTAAATTATTTCACATACCTGGTGTAAATACCCACCGTCTGTACAGTTAGTACACGGCAGTGTACCTTGAAATATACAATATCTAGGCCTTTTAATTGGCCACTGTACTGTGCGTTCTCTTGCTAAATTAGTTTAAAAACCTGGTGTAAATACCCACCGTCTGTGCAGTTAGTACACGGCTGTGTACCTTGAAATATACAATATCTAGGCTTTTAATTGGCCACTATACTGTGCGTTCTCTTGCTAAATTATTTTAAAAACCTGGTGTAAATACCCACCGTCTGAGCAGTTAGTACACGGCTGTGTACCTTGAAATATACAATATCTAGGCCTTTTAATTGGCCACTGTACTGTGCGTTCTCTTGCTAAATTAGTTTAAAAACCTGGTGTAAATACCCACCGTCTGTACAGTTAGTACACGGCAGTGTACCTTGAAATATACAATATCTAGGCCTTTTAATTGGCCACTGTACTGTGTGTTCTCTTGCTAAATTATTTCACATACCTGGTGTAAATACCCACCGTCTGAGCAGTTAGTACACGGCTGTGTACCTTGAAATATACAATATCTAGGCCTTTTAATTGGCCACTATACTGTGCGTTCTCTTGCTAAATTATTTCACATACCTGGTGTAAATACCCACCGTCTGTACAGTTAGTACACGGCTGTGTACCTTGAAATATACAATATCTAGGCCTTTTAATTGGCCACTGTACTGTGCGTTCTCTTGCTAAATTAGTTTAAAAACCTGGTGTAAATACCCACCGTCTGTACAGTTAGTACACGGCAGTGTACCTTGAAATATACAATATCTAGGCCTTTTAATTGGCCACTGTACTGTGTGTTCTCTTGCTAAATTATTTCACATACCTGGTGTAAATACCCACCGTCTGAGCAGTTAGTACACGGCTGTGTACCTTGAAATATACAATATCTAGGCCTTTTAATTGGCCACTATACTGTGCGTTCTCTTGCTAAATTATTTCACATACCTGGTGTAAATACCCACCGTCTGTACAGTTAGTACACGGCTGTGTACCTTGAAATATACAATATCTAGGCCTTTTAATTGGCCACTGTACTGTGCGTTCTCTTGCTAAATTAGTTTAAAAACCTGGTGTAAATACCCACCGTCTGTACAGTTAGTACACGGCAGTGTACCTTGAAATATACAATATCTAGGCCTTTTAATTGGCCACTGTACTGTGTGTTCTCTTGCTAAATTATTTCACATACCTGGTGTAAATACCCACCGTCTGTGCAGTTAGTACACGGCTGTGTACCTTGAAATATACAATATCTAGGCCTTTTAATTGGCCACTGTACTGTGCGTTCTCTTGCTAAATTATTTCACATACCTGGTGTAAATACCCACCGTCTGAGCAGTTAGTACACGGCTGTGTACCTTGAAATATACAATATCTAGGCCTTTTAATTGGCCACTATACTGTGCGTTCTCTTGCTAAATTATTTCACATACCTGGTGTAAATACCCACCGTCTGTACAGTTAGTACACGGCTGTGTACCTTGAAATATACAATATCTAGGCCTTTTAATTGGCCACTGTACTGTGCGTTCTCTTGCGAAATTATTTCACATACCTAATTATATACCCAAATATTGTATTTGCAACCAAAAAAAAATAAAATGCGGAGGGGGGCTAGCGGAATCGGACGTGGACGAGGACGGGGGCGCGGAAATGCTGTTGGTGGCCTTGTTGAAGCCAGTGGGGATACAATGCGTGCTGGTGAGGGTCAGCCAGGATCCCACTCATCCAGAATCCCTGCCTTTATGGGACAGTTAAGCAGGGGGCGAGTTACACCGCTCTTGAGGCCTGAGCAGGTTGAACAGGTGGTGCAATGGATAGCCGATAGCGCTTCCACACAGTTGTCCACCAGCCAGTCATCCACACAGTCTCACTCTGACCCTCCTTCCTCCACACCTGGCCAACAGAGTCATCCCACCCTTGACCCCTCCCAGGAGCTCTTTTCGGGTTCTTTTTCAGAAGTGCCGGAAGAATCCCAGGAGCTAGCAGAGGAATTTGTTTGTAGTGATGCCCAAACACTTGAGTATTCGCCATCTCCTGCTGATGTGGACCCTGAACCAGCATCTGTTATCATGAGCGATGATGATGATGAGACGCAGTTGCCATCAAGGGAGGCTGTTGGAATGTCCAGTGGGCAGGAGGAGGAGCAGAGTGAGGAAGAGGAGGTGGTGGATGACGAAATGACCGACCCCACTTGGCCAGGGGTGATGTCCAGCGGGGAAAGCAGTGGAGAGGTGGTGGTCTGCGCAGCACCGAAAAAGGCAGCAAGAGGCAGAGGGATGTCCACAGGCAGAGGGATGTCCACAGGCAGAGGGATGTCCAGAGGCAGAGGGATGTCCAGAGGCAGAGGGATGTCCACAGGCAGAGGACAGTCCAGACAGAGTAGTGAGGCCACAGCCAGCACGGCCGAAGCTGTTCCCGGCAGCGGGCAGTCGCGCGAAGCTCCCCCATCGAGGCCTCGTACTTCTGTGGTGTGGAGATTTTTTAATGTTTGTGCGGATGACAAACTGAGCGCGGTTTGCACACTCTGCCACTCAAAACTGAGTAGGGGCTCTGAGAAGAGCAATCTGACCACCTCAGGCATGCGGCGTCACTTGGAATTCAAGCACTGGGCTGAGTGGGAGAGAGCAAACGCAATACAACCTGCGCCCGGTCCTGCTGCCACTGCCTCTTCCCCTTTGTTGTGTGCTGCCACTGCGGTCCAGACCTCCAGCCAGGACACCTCCACATCTGCCTCTGCCTCGGCTACTTTGGGGCCTTCTCCTTCAGCCTCCCCTTCCCCCGCCTCTTCGCCTGCACCTTCACACTCCTCGTCCCAACAACTGTCCATCTCGCAGGCGTTCGACCGCAGGCGGAAGTACGCCTCGAGTCACCCCCAAGCCCAAGCCTTAAACTGCCACATCTCCAAACTGCTGGCCCTGGAGATGTTGCCGTTTAGGCTTGTGGAGACGCAGGCCTTCCGCGACCTGATGGCGGCTGCCGCACCTCGCTATTCCGTCCCCAGCCGCCACTACTTTTCCCGGAGTGCCGTCCCCGCCCTGCACCAGCACGTGTCGCGTAACATCAGGCGGGCCCTGAGGTACGCAGTCAGCGCAAAGGTCCACTTGACCACCGACGCGTGGACAAGCGCTTGTGGCCAGGGACGATACATTTCTTTGACGGCACACTGGGTGAATGTAGTGGAGGCGGGGACGGGGTCGCAAACAGAGACGGCCTACCTACCACCCCCGCCCAAGATTGCCAGCATGGGTTCTGATAAACCCCCTCCTCCTCCTCCTCCTCCTCCTCCTCCTCCTGTGCCTTAACATCGCCCTCAGCCGCTAGCTGGAAGCGTTGCAGCACTGGCGCGGGGAGACGTCAGCAGGCGGTGCTTAAGCTCATCAGCTTGGGCGACAGGAAGCACAGCGCCCCAGAGGTGAGGGACGCCATACTGCAGCAGACGGAGATGTGGCTGTCGCCGCTGCAGCTAGGACCAGGCATGGTCGTGTGCGATAACGGCCGTAACCTGGTGGCGGCTCTGGAGCTTGCCGAACTCAATCACGTACCATGCCTGGCCCACGTTTTTAATCTGGTAGTCCAAAAATTTCTAAAGACTTACCCCAACCTGGCAGAGCTACTGGTGAAAGTGCGGCGCTTGTGCGCACACTTTCGGAAGTCAACTGTAGCTGCTGCTAGCTTAAAAAAACTCCAGCAACGCCTCCATTTGCCTGAACATCGGCTGTTGTGCGACCTGCCGACTCGCTGGAATTCCACCTATTCCATGTTGGCCAGGGTGTGTGAGCAGCAGAGAGCATTGATGGAGTACCAGATTAATAATCCACGCGTGCCTCCAACTCAGCTCCCTCAGTTTGCCAACCACGAGTGGCCATGGATGGCAGACGTATGCGATGTACTGCGTATCTTTGAGGAGTCCACCAAGAAGGTCAGCAGCGAGGACGCTATAGTGAGCGTAACCATCCCGCTCCTATGCGTCCTTAAAGAATCCCTCATCGCAATAAGGGAGAACGCATTGCACGCAGAGGAGACGGGGGTAGGAGGAGACGCAACGGAGCTACACAGTCAGACCACACTTTTGTCTGCTTCACGGTGGCAGTTGCAGGAGGAGGAGGATGAGGAGGAGGAGGACGACGTGGAGGTGGCTGTGGAAGAGGAGGAGGATGCTGGCGGCGAGGGTAGCAGTCAGGCTGTGCGCGTCCCATTGGTTCAGCGCGGATGGGGCGGAGAGGAGGCGGAAGAGGAAGAGGAGGAAATGGCAAGTGATCCTTCTGGTGGGGGCAGTGACGTCATGCCTATTCAGAGTCTGGCACACATGGCTGACTTCATGCTGGGCTGCTTTTCCCGGGACACACGTGTTGTCCGGATAGTGGAGAACAAACTGTACTGGGTCTTCGCAATCCTGGACCCCCGGTATAAAGATAACGTCTCCTCTTTTATTCCGGTAGAGGAGAGGACGAATCGATTGCTGGAATACCAGAGGGAACTCGTGCAGAACATGATGGAGATTTTCCCACCCAGCATCGCTGGCGGCAGAGAGGAGAGGGTCTCCCAGAGTCCCTCAACATCGATCAGGCCCACAGCCACCAGGGGAACACTCTCCAAGGTGTGGGACACGTTCATGGCACCCCCTCGTGCAACTTCCATCACTGCGGGGCCCGCTATCAGCAGGAGGGACAAGTATCGGCGGATGTTGCGGGAGTACCTGGCAGACCGTAACCCTGTCCTCCCCGATCCCTCGGCGTCCTACACTTACTGGGTCTCCAAGTTGGACACGTGGCTGGAACTGTCCCTGTACGCCTTGGAGGTGCTTGCCTGCCCTGCCGCCAGCGTGCTATCAGAAAGGGTGTTCAGCGCTGCCGGGGGCATTATCACCGATAAGCGCAGCCGCCTGTCAACCGACAGTGCCGACAGGCTGACGCTAATCAAAATGAACAGCAAGTGGATTGACCCGGACTTTGCTTCTCCAACCGTGGAAAGCAGCCAAAAGTAAAGTGCCATATGTATGAAGTGCCATTTCCTCCTCCTCCTCCTTAACCGCCGTAGAATTGCTCCGTAAATAAGAACAATTTATATATTTATGGCTCACCTCTTGGGCCTGCGCTAAATGTTTAAGAGGTCTCACCTCTTGGGCCTCCACATAATTTTTAACGGGTCTCCCCTCTTGGGCCTCCACATAATTTTTAAGAGGTCTCACCTCTTGGGCCTCCACAAAATGTTTAACACGTCTCACCTCTTGGGCCTCCACAAAATGTTTAACAGGTCTCACCTCTTGGGCCTCCACATAATTTTTAACGGGTCTCCCCTCTTGGGCCACCACATAATTTTTAAGAGGTCTCACCTCTTGGGCCACCACATAATTTTTAAGAGGTCTCACCTCTTGGGCCTCCACAAAAGGTAAATAAATTATAAATTATAATTTTGGTAACATTCTCATTTTAATGTGTTCAGTCTTTACATACAAAATCTGGTACAAAATAGCATTCTCAGTATTCAAAAAAACAAAACAAGACTTAAAACGTTTTAAGTGGCTGCAGTAGCATCATGAAATCAACTCTCATATACTGAAGGCAACAGCATATACATATAAAAAAAAGGAAAAAAAATAAAAAGAATACTCCTTCCTCTGTAGAAATACTCTGTGCTGCCCTCAATACATTTAAACTGATTTTTCATGATAGTTGCCTTTATAAAATGAGTGTAACCATTTTACATTGCATGCAAATCTGTGGATAACTGCAGCCTTTAAAAGGTGTCACCTCTTGGGCCTCCACATAATTTTTAAGAGGTGTCACCTCTTGGGCCTCCACATAATTTTTAAGAGGTGTCACCTCTTGGGCCTCCACATAATTTTTAAGAGGTGTCACCTCTTGGGCCTCCACATAATTTTTAAGAGGTGTCACCTCTTGGGCCTCCACATAATTTTTAAGAGGTGTCACCTCTTGGGCCTCCACATAATTTTTAAGAGGTGTCACCTCTTGGGCCTCCACATAATTTTAAGAGGTCTCACCTCTTGGGCCTCCACATAATTTTAAAGAGGTCTCACCTCTTGGGCCTCCACAAAATCTTTAAGAGGTCTCACCTCTTGGGCCTCCACAAAAATCTTTAAGAGGTCTCACCTCTTGGGCCTCCACAAAATCTTTAAGAGGTCTCACCTCTTGGGCCTCCACAAAATCTTTAAGAGGTCTCTCCTCTTGGGCCTCCACAAAATCTTTAAGAGGTCTCACCTCTTGGGCCTCCACAAATCTTTAAGAGGTCTCACCTCTTGGGCCTCCACATAATTTTTAACAGGTCTCACCTCTTGGGCCTCCACATAATTTTTAAGAGGTCTCACCTCTTGGGCCTCCACAAAATCTTTAAGAGGTCTCACCTCTTGGGCCTCCACATAATTTTTAACCCGTCTCACCTCTTGGGCCTGCACAAAATCTTTAAGAGGTCTCACCTCTTGGGCCTCCACAAAATCTTTAAGAGGTCTCACCTCTTGGGCCTCCACATAATTTTTAAGAGGTCTCACCTCTTGGGCCTCCACAAAATGTTTAAGAGGTCTCACCTCTTGGGCCTCCACATAATTTTTAACCCGTCTCACCTCTTGGGCCTCCACATAATTTTTAAGAGGTCTCACCTCTTTAGCCTCCACACAATTTTTAAGACGTCTCACCTCTTGGGCCTCCACAAAATTTTCCATGAGCCTCTGGCCAGCCCACGGCCTCTTCCTGCCTTTTGCGGTCCTACGCATCCCTCAACATCCCCACTGCTTTACCTGCTAGACATGACACTGGGCCAGGTCGGGTCACTGATATCTCTAGCGCCAACAATTTGGGCATTTTAAGGCTTCTGCATGTGTTTGAGTTTTTACATTTTAAAGAAGACATGTCTGACCACATTTCACACACACACACAATGACAATTAGGGGTGGGGTCTATTTGCTTTCCCCCTTGCCTATGCCATCTGTGGTTGTCATAGGCAACGTGATTTTAAGGGGTGCAGAATTTCATCTTCTTTTTTGTCTAGTTTGGCTTGGGGTCCATGGCAATGTAGAGGAAAGAAGGTTTCCTTGTATGGTCTCACTTTACAGAGAGGTTAGATTGTGTTTGGAGGGTATTGTTGAGAGGCTGTGATAGTGGCGTAATAGTGCGACTTGGGCGCGTTATATGCACCCAGACATGCTTCCCCTGCTGTCCCAGTTGCATTCCAGCAGTGTTGGCATCCTTTTCTGAGGTTCCAGGGTGGACTTGGTGACCTCCAAGTGGTCGAATTGAGATTTCCAAGTGGCGAGCATTTTTTTCCCATAGACTTTAATGGGATTCGATATCCGGTCGAATAGTCGAATTTCGCGGTCTATTCGAATCGAATTTCCAACTTTCGAATATTTCACTACTCGCTCATCTCTAGTAATGAGTGGAAGACAGAGGAGCCTGTTAAAGAAGAAGTTACAGGTCTGTGAGAGCCAGAAATCTTGCTTGTTTGTAGGTGACCAAATACTTATTTTCCACCATAATTTGCAAATAAATTCTTTAAAAATCAGACAATGTGATTTTCTGGATTTGTTTTCTCATTTTGTCTCTCATGGTTGAAGTCTACCTATGATGTCAATTACAGGCCTCTCTCATCTTTATAAGTGGGAGAACTTGCACAATTGGTGGCTGACTAAATACTTTTTCCCCCACTGTAGATAGATAGATAGATAGATAGATAGATAGTTAATATCTTTAAAGAGGACCTTTCACCACTCCTGACATGCCTGTTTTAATAGCTTCATGCATCCCCCATGTAATAACAATTCTGGAACATCTATTCTTATGTCTGTATGTTGTGTCATTCCTTTATTATTTCTACTAGAAGTTGTGAAAGAATTACTAGCAGTCTACAGTAAGGGTACAGAGGGGTGGTAACCAGTTGGGGGTGTGTCCAGACTCGCTCTATCCAATCAGTGCTGCCATTTTCAGACTGTGCAGGTACACACCCCCAACTGGTTACCTCCCCTCTGTTCCCTTACTGAAAACTGCTAGCAATTATTCATAACTTCTAGTAGAAATAATAAAGGAATGACACAACATACAGACATAAGAATAGATGTTCCAGAATTGTTATGACATGGGGAATGCATAAAGCTATTAAAACAGGCATGTCAGGAGTGGTGAAAGGTCCTCTTTAAAGATATTAACTGTCTATCTATCTATCTATCTATCTATCTATCTATCTATCTATCTCCACAATAATAAGACAGCACTCCAAAAAAACGTTTTTTTTTGGAGTGCTGCCTTATTTTTGTGAATTTATCTAAAAGTGGATTCAGTTACCTGTTTTCCTTGAGAATACTGCACCCAATTCACACGTGGCTAACTGTGCTGCTGGACTTTTCTGTTGTTCATATCTATCTATCTATCTATCTATCTATCTATCTATCTATCTATCTATCTATCTATCTATCTTTCCTCATGGTGGAAAACCTCTTTTGTTCAAATACTTGTGTTATTATATAGGACCTGCTTTCACATATCAATGATGCTATTCAAGTTCTAATTGCTACTGTTAATCCTAATGTCAAGTGCCATGAGCCAAGTGCCACTGATGCTATGCTAATCCAGGAGACAATTCGGTAGCAAGAGTTTTCAAAGCCTGGGGCTAATTATTTTATTACATACTATTCTAATTATTCTCTGATGAGACTGATGCTTTTGCCCTCTTTCCTTGTTTAATAACGGAGCAAGGAGGAAAAAAGGCAAACACTTATTAGCCTAGATTCACACAGGAAGTGTGAATGTACTTTTCACACATGCAGGTGAAAAGAACATTCTTTGTGATATGAAAACTTCAGAATGCCCCTTATTGAACTGCAAAGTACTATCAGATTCATTTTTGCAGTTCAGTTTCTAATGGAAGGTACTTATAGCTGTCTTCAGCCATGTTCAGAGTGACCCACCAGAGTACCAGGGGATCTTCTGGTGGGAATCATATCTTGCTTCACTGGGTATACTAACTTCCCTTATCATACCCTAGTGATAAAACCTGACTTTCTACCTCATAGTTCCATTTACCTAACTAAATATATCTTCTTCACAATCCCACACATTGATCCTGCAAAACCCTAAAATGTCTGGCTTATGTGTCTAATTGGTGACTGTTAGGCTACTTTCACACTAGCGTTTTTAAATTCCGGTATTGAGTTCCGTCATAGGGGCTCAATACCGGAAAAAAACGCTTCAGTTTTGTCCCCATTCATTGTCAATGGGGACAAAACTGAACTGAAGACAACGGAATGCTCCTGAAAGCATTCCGTTCCGTCTTCAGACCGGAGAACAAACCGCAGCATGCGGTCCAGGCATCCGCACCAAGACGGATCCGGAATGACCCCCAATGCAAGTCAATGGGGACGGATCCGTTTGGTGTGACACACCAGTAATTCGGATCTGTCCTCCACTGACTTGCAATGGGGGGTCATTCCGGATCCGGCTACAGAGAAACATACAGACATACATACATACATAGACATACATACATACATACACATACATACACATACATACTCACATACTCCAGCCAGGGATGCCGGCAGCATGTCTTCACGCGCCTCCTGCGCGCAGGTATGATGTTTCCCCACTGCGCCCAGCAGAGGGCGCTGTGGGGAATCATCATCACTGCGCACATGAGGCGCGTGAAGATGTGCTGCCGGCGTCCAGGGCTGGAGTATGTAAGTATGTATGTGTTTGTGTGTATGTGTGTGTATGTATGTTCTCTGTGTATGTGTCAACATGTGTGGGGCCGGAGCGCTGCTCCGGCTCCACACATGTGTCAGCGGCAGTACGGATCTGTCGGCACCCTTTAGGTGCCGGATCCGTGCTGCCGCTAGTGTGAAAGTAGCCTTAGAGACATGGCAGACACATCCTATCAGATCAGTGGCTGAGCTCACAATATCATTTGTGTTTCAGAGCTAACATATAGCCTGATAGGCCAGCAAATATTCTCCATCTGATTGGCTGTCAGACTGACCTCAAAAGATTATGGGCGTGTCAACTGAACGGGACCCACCTGGGGTCATATGATCCTCCATCTTCATCTTCCCTGTCCTGTTTCCTTCACTAGTGTACCGAATTTTAAAGGGTTTCTGTCATCAGATTTGAGCATTGCAAACCTGTAGTGTAGTTTTTGAGAAGATAGCATTTTTAAAATATGTAACTGAGCTTCCCTAGGTGCAGGGGGCGTTAACCCTGCACCTAGTAGCGGCGTAATTTCTCCTCTTACCCCTCCTCCGTGATTGACAGGGCCATGCAGCTAGCTCTTTCAGCTCCCGGCCCTGTCCGAGTCCAAAATCCCGCGCCTGCGCATTGCGATCACCAATGCGGGCGCATTGAGGAAGCCGGGATCCGGGCGGCCGGCGGCTCTCAACGCGCATGCGCGGATTGTGGATCGCAATGTGCAAGCACGGGATTTCGCACTCGGACAGGGCCGGGAGCTGAAAGAGCTGGCTGCCTGTCCCTGTCAATCACCGCAACGGAGGAGGGGTAAGAGGAGAAATTACGCCGCTACTAGGTGCAGGGTTAACGCCCCCTGCACCTAGGGAAGCTCATTTACATATTTTAAAAACGCTATTTTCTCAAAAACTACACTACAGAAAACTATAACATTAACAGATCTGTCATCAGGTGTCATTTGCGCATTGCAAATGACACTCGGTTTGCAATGCTCAAATCTGATGACAGAAACCCTTTAAATAAAACACAGTGGGCACTGTTTTGCGCTATATGTCCGAATTGAATTTTCAAAACACATAATTGGTTTGGAAGAAGAATTTTTGTGAAATTTGTGATGAATCCAATTAGTTTAGAATCAATTAGTTCATCTCAAGTTGATTAGCGTCCTATGAAATTGACCCTGTGTATGATAGAGTAATGTGCGTGTAACAAAGAAATTTAATTGAGTGCCCTTCTTGGGAAGAGAACTGACGTGAATGGTGGCTATCTCTGTGCAGTGCTGCTATTTAAAGGGGTTATCCCATGACTAATGTAAAACATGAAAATTAGACATCACATAGTACATGACAACCACTTTCTAACAAGGCTACGTATAACCAGCCCTATACCTCACATGGATCCAGAGATCTCCCCATTCATTTCTCTGCTAGATTTATATTAAGCTGACAGCTCAAGGGGAGTGTCTTTACTGCTGTAGCTAAAGGGGACGTTTCCATGGTCTCCCTATCACAGCTCAGGAGGCGTGTCTCAGCTCTCTCTATCACAGCTCAGGAGGCGTGTCCATGCTCTCCCTATCACAGCTCATGGGGCCGTGTTCATGTTCTCCCTATCACAACTCAGGAGACGTGTCTCAGCTCTCCCCATCACAGTTCAGAAGGCAGTTGAAGGATGAAACGGAGCATGTGCGGCCTTCTCAGAGTTCTGGACAAAGAAATAAACAGCAGGTGGAGTTATACTGATCCATTTCATTGAATAACTCATGGGACAAACACTGTAAGTAATAACAATATGTCAATAATACTGTTATTATTATTTTTTTTTTTGTATATTTAAGAACTACAATTATAACACTGAGTAAAGACACATGTATTAGCCAAATTAACGCCAATGATTCTTATTAGGCTGCTTTCAGACAACAACAATAAGCCACAGTTGAACGTCAACAGCGATAGACCCCACAATTCTATATAAGTGAACTGAACATACAGTAGATATAACATTATGGGGCAGCTCCAGGCGGTACCCTAAAACTGAAGCTAGCCTTTCTCATAGAAGGACTGCTTTTAGTGTTTGATACTGGCTTTTTCAGTTTTTACAATACTTCAGTTTAATGAATAAAGCTTTATTTGCTCAAGCACAACAGTAGGGGTCTTAATGGATATAATCTTTTTTAAAGTTTCTTATCAAAGTGATTTTCAAGCATTTAGGCTAAAAGCAAAACGTAGGAAGTCACTGAAATGCTGCCAAAAGCTGTCAGCTAAAACCTTAGAAGTACCTGGACACTACTTTATGAAGCCTTTGAATGTTTGATGACTTCAGGAGAATATTGAGCAACATTTGTGAATAAATTAATCATAAAATGGAGAAATGTGCATTTCTACCTCCAAAAATCAACAAATAGCCTCTGAACAAACATTTTGATCACTGACAGAACACAGCTCTTCAGAACTTTACTGCTGCGTTGTCAAAAGAGAATAATACTTCGTTCTGCAGACAAGGGAAGGTACGTCTGCAGAGTTTTTAAGTGGCAGAGCAAAGCGATACTTTTTTTTCCCTTACATAAAACGATTATTCACAGATATATATTACTGTCCAGATTGACAACATAAAAAATGACACTCTGGAGGCTATTAAGTGCAGAACAAATGTTCTCCAGATATGATGTACCTGCATAACCAGCAGTCCCAGTGCCCTCATGAGCAATGGCATCTCTTCAGTTTCCCTTCTCTAAATAACACCTGCATTCCACAAAGCAGATACAGTATGTGAATACTTTTGCAGCGTGTCGCAGGGGCAGTAGTACTACTCACTGTTCTTATGCTCCCTGGCCTTGTCCAAAGGACACACCTTTCTTCCATTCAGGGCACACTCCGGTTCTGGGGTTCTCCTGCCTGATGACGATTGACTTGCCCTTGGTGGTGAAGGTTTTGAGGTGCATAACAGGGTTCCGGTTGTTGTGACACCAAGACTTTGTGGTGTAGTAATGTAGGTAGGCAGAAAAGTTCTTTACTGAAGAATTAAAATGAAAACAGGTCAGGAGAATTCTTTAGCATGTAATGAACTGGCAGCTGATACACAGGATGCACTTTCCACAAATGTTATGGGTAGTTAAAGTGTCTCTTTAAAGTAGTCTACCTCACTCTGTGCTTCTCTAGCTGACTCTGCTTACTGAGGAAGGGGGAATAAACCCCTGAAACGTGTTGACCCAGCTGTATACTAATTTTACCAATTAAAGGAAAGAAACCATTGATGGTCGACCTGGTTGCCTTCACATCCTGTGACTCTACGTGCGATCCTGGCCAGGGGGTTTGGGTATGATTGGTGTCTTGAGCTTATCCTTCATACCACCCCCCAGTGAAGTGAGTTGGAACAAGTTTTTATTTATTTATTTTATTTCTTTATAAACTTCTTCCCATGAGGTGTGACATTGAGAGAGTATATTATTTTACCTGATAACTAAGTCTCTATCTCTATGCCAATCTTTGAATATAATTGGAAGTATGGTGCTACCTGCTGGGGACCCTTTTTTGTGGTGAAGGATCACATCAAGTCACGATAGCAGCTTATTTGATCCCCCCACGCAACACTTTATGTCTACTTGAACACGAGATTTCCTTTTGTCACGCGTTTACGTGACCTTTTTGTCAAGCCTTTCCACTTATATTGACCAAAAACTATTATCTAGTGGTAATATATTCTCCTATCTACTTCTTATTTTTCTCCCACCACTGGCGATGTTAGCCTCATCTTGAATTGAGAGAGTGAATCTCTCTTTTTATCCAAGATTTGATTAACCCTCCAATTTTTTTTTCTATACATGTCTGACATAAGCATCCAGGCATGGAGTGTAATACGTATTGTAAAGCAATGAAATGCAACTCACAGGGTGGCTTCCTCTAATGGCAGGCAAAAACGAGGCCCCCCCACCTTTTTTAAGTTGCTGAACATACAGTACACGTCCACTAAATCCACTGTGGGATGTGGATATTTTCACAGTAGGCCAAACTGTTATTTGGTATGCTCAGGCACCAGAGGCAACTCCTGTATATGGATGCATAGAGTCAATAAGTCCTTTTTAAAAAGGTTATTCCTATATCTCTAATGGTTTTTGCTGCATCTCTCGGGTCCAGACTGGCTCATGAGTCAGTAACATGTGCTCCTCTCACCGCTGAGCCTAAGCTCAGACTGTCTGACTAGTCCCTCCTTGAACTGTGTCCTCTGTGCTCCCTTTAGAATGTTCCTCCCTCTCTATATATGGAGGATAACTCCAGCTCCATCTAGTGGTGGCTGTGCTTTATAGAAGAAACAGCAGCACAGTTAGTCCATATGCGGGTGCAATCCCTATGGTGCCCTGGGCGATAGGTCCACTGGATATCAAACAGAGGAAAGATGAGGCAGCACTCCAAAATGTGGTGGACCCAGTTTATTTCCCTACAATGTTTCAGCTCAGCACAATGAGGTGTTTGTCAAGAATAATTATCAAGCCATGTGGCAAAGTACAGTATATATACACAAGTGCAATCATTAGAGGTGGCCACCTGATTACAATTCATATGATAGATCAATTACATAATTGTTAAGACAAATAAAACATTAAAAATCAAAAGTAGAAGTGACAAGATTCTAGATGTGATGATACATGACACATTTATGATCAGTCAAGTGCATGATTCCCAAAAAAGTGTGTTTACAAACAAGAATTCATAATTATGAAATCAATAGATATATGATTGGGCATGATGCTGAGATCAATAGCAGCTGCTGTCATACATTAGCATAAAAGGATAATTCATAGTATATCTTACATCAGAGGCACAGCACCATGAGGTCCCATTATCCTACTTCGGCATGTGGCAGTGGATATGGCCGATCAATACCTTGTGCATATGAAATACATTGCATAAAGTAACAATTCATTTGTACTTTATAATACCGCTACTCTGGATTGGAACACTGAAATTACCTCTATGGGTCACTAATTTGAGTTAGAGCACAAATCCATGCTCACAGAGAGCCCGGACTTACATGAGATGCACCTAGTAACATAGTAACATAGTTTGAAAGGCCGAAAAAATGCCTTCCATCCATCCAGTTCGGCCTGTTATCCTTCAAGTTGATCCAAAGGAAGGCAAAAAACCCCTGTGAGGTAGAAGCCAATTTTCCCTACTTTAGGGGAAAATATTCCCTCCCAACTCCAATCAGGCAATCAGAATAACTCCCTGGATCAACGACCCCTCTCTAGTAACTATAACCTGTAATATTATTACCCTCCAGAAATACATCCAGGCCCTTCTTGAACTCTTTTAGTGAACTTACCATCACCACCTCCTCAGGCAGAGAGTTCCATAGTCTCACTGCTCTTACCGTAAAGAATCCTCCCTTTGTATACAAACCTTCTTTCCTCCAGACGCAGAGGATGTCCCCTCGTCACAGTCCTTGGGATAAATAGATGATGGGAGAGATCTCTGTACTGACCTCTGATATATTTATACATAGTTATTAGATCTCCCCTCAGTCGTCTTTTTTTCTAAAGTGAATAAGCCTAATTTTGATAATCTTTCTGGGTACTGTAGTCCACCCATTCCAGTTATTACTTTAGTTGCTCTCCTCTGAACCCTCTCCAGCTCTGCTATGTCTGCTTTGTTCACAGGAGCCCAGAACTGTACACAGTACTCCATGTGTGGTCTGACTAGTGATTTGTAAAGTGGCAGGACTATGTTCTCATCACGGGCATCTATGCCTCTTTTCATGCAACCCATTATCTCATTGGCCTTGGCAGCAGCTGTCTGACACTGGTTTCTGCAGCTTAGTTTGCTGTTCTCTAAAATCCCTAGGTCCTTTTCCATGTCAGTGTTACCCAGTGTTTTACCATTTAGTATGTACGGGTGACTTGCATTATTCCTTCCTATGTGCATAACCTTACATTTGTCAGTGTTAAACCTCATCTGCCACTTCTCATCTCCCAAGCCTCCAGTCTATCCAGATCCATCTGTAGCAGTGTACTGTCCTCTTCTATGTTAATTACTTTTCACAGTTTAGTGTCATCTGCAAAACTTGATATTTACTGTACAAGCTTTCTACAAGATCATTAATAAATATATTGAAGAGAATAGGGCCCAATACTGACCCCTGTGGTACCCCACTAGTGACAGTGACACAATCTGAGTGTGTACCAGTAATAACCACCCTCTGTTTTCTATCACCTAATTTTTTCCTTTTCAAAGGCATGCGTATAGGTCTTTTGTATACCTTTCTAGAGGTCAGTATGATTTTCAGTACTGTATTAACAAGTTTATATGCTAAAAGGATGTTCTTCTGCAATGTATCAGCACAATATAAGTTATTGGGTATATTACAGTATACATCTGGATGCTTTTTTGCTAAATAGACAAGGTCGCCTGACAAAAGCATGGAACTTCAGGAATCCTTAAATATTTGGGTGGATACGGTCAGATTTATACCAAACAAATAAGATTTCTTAGCTAACTTCAGTTATTCCTTTTTCAACCTAAAGGGATTTTTTGTCAAGAAAGCAAAGTCTCTTACTGAAGAAAAAATAACTTAGGTGTCATGCTTTTAAAATCTCAAAAGGCTCCCAGCCAGTTTAGACCTCGTATCTGCCTCATTTACCTAAGCTTTATCATTTTCTCCATGGCACAAATCCCGATCCACATAGGAAGCAAAAACTCAATGAACTGCAAGAGTTATAAATTCAACCCATTAATTATAACTGATCTCCAGCAATCAGCTAGAATTCTCCTCTTCCTGATATTACAAGATCAGTAGGGATTGTTCTCACGAAATTGTTCTCATTTAAGAATTTCAAGGCTGCATGGGCGGAAGTGGTAATTGAGTGTTGATGGACTGCTCGCAGTCAACTCACACAAAAATGCTGAGTTCTAAAGAAGGCTAGGATAGTTCTACTAATAACCAATTGCTTTGACTTCAATTCACATTAAGTGGTGTTACTGGGGGGATAACTGTGAAGAAAGGGTTAAAAATAAAGAGAATTCCTCACTTTCATCGATTCAGGTTCAAGGTTTAAGTGAATTAGGTGATGGATTCCGTGCTGGCATATCACATAATACATATCTCTTGGGATTGGTAGCAGATAGAAAAATTATTCTGATCTTCTTTGAAAGCTGGCATTCCGAGCTTTCAATGATACCAGAATCACAGCATTATATCCACTATATCAGAAGATATAGCTGTTAGAAATTGAGTCAGGAGATAAAGCTGTTTTACTTTCACTGTCAGCTGGGCACATGGGAACTGTTTTCCCGCAGAATAAAAGTGATTTTCCTGGACATTGAATAAAGACTCACAGTGCACACAGGTATGTCTGGGATATGTCTCCAATCTTCTGTGGGGCACTGCTGTTAGTTATATAGGTGAAAAGCAGGTGAAAGACTCCCTTTAAACATTCAGGGTCTCAGGTCCCGAATGTTATGCCTGCCAGATAGATACAATTGTATTGCCGTCCTCTGCACGGCAATACAATTGAATCTAAAGCACTGCAACAGATGAAGGACCTGTGGTGACATCACAGGTCATGTGACCAGTAAAACAGGCAGTGGTATGAAGGACCTGTGATGATGTCACCATCGTGTGACCAGTGCAGGATAGGACAGAGCTGAAGAGGAGAAGACCTGGGGAAAGAAGCTGTGGTGAGCTCTGCTACATGAGGAGAGGTAAGTGAAGGGAGAGGCAGAGCAATGCTGGGAGTTGTTATTTAACTGGGACTGTATGCTAGGGCTGAAGAGAGGGATGATATTTATATGGAACTGTGCGTTGGAGGTGGTTAGGGAGGAGGTAATGTTATTTACATGGGACTGTATGTTGATGGTGGCTATAGGAGGGAGTGATGTTATTTACATGGGACTGTATGTTGGAGGGGGCTGGGGGAAGGAGTGATGTTATTTACATGGCACTGTATGTTGAAGGCAGCTGTGGGAGGAAGTTATGTTATTTACATGGGACTGTATGTTGATGGCGGCTGTGGGAGAGAGTGATGTTACTTACATGGGACTGAATGTTGAAGGGGGCTAGGGCAGGGTTATATTATTTACATGAGACTGTATGTTGAAGTCGGCTGTGGGAGAGGTGTTATTTATATGGGACTGCATGTTGGTGGGGTTGGGGGAGGGATTGATGTTATTTACATGGGACTGAATGTTAATGGGGCTATGTTATTTACATAGGACTGTATGTTGAAGTTGGCTAGTGGGAGGGAAAGATGTTACATAGGATTGCATGTTGGAGGCAGCTGGGGAGGGGGTGATATTATTTACTTGGAACTGTATATTGAAGGCGGCTGGGGAAGAAATGATGTTATTTACATGGGACTGTATTTTGGAGGGGGATGTGGGTAGAGAGGGATGTTGCTTTCATGGGACTGTATATTGGAGGGGGCTGGAGAGATGGTGTGATGTTATTTACATAGGACTCTATTGCAGAGGGATGGAAATAGTGTTTTTTACATGGCACTGTATGTTGGAGGGGCTGAAGGGAGGGGAGGGATGTTGTTTACATAGGACTGTATTTTGGAGCAGACAGGACAGATGGTATGATGTTATTTACATGAGACTATATGGTGGAGGGAGGAATATAACTGCAGGGGGCACTGCAAATCAAGGGGACATTATAGGCATTCTTATTACTACTAGGGCTCTATAGGAGGGAATGAATCTTCCTTACTTCTACTAAGAGCACTATAGGGGGCTTTATTACTACTGAGGGGTCTGTAGAGAGCTTTATTCCAATTGGGGGAAAATAGGGCGGCCTTATTTCTACTGAGGGCTCTATGAGGGTATTATTAATATTAGAGGACTCTTCTACTAATGGGGGCACTGTAGGGGGCTGTATTACAAATGAGGGCATTCTAAAAGGAAATTACTATTGGTGGGACTTTGAGGAGCACTATTACTATGAGGGGCACTAATATTTCTTCAAGATAGTATTTGGGGGTATTGGGGGGCACAGCGAGCAGCAGGATAACACTGTGGGGACTCCAGGTTGGGGGATGATGATTGAAAAGTGAAAAACCTAAGATGTCCATGTGTCACACTCTGCAGAGATGAAGCGGCTGAGAGAAGTTATCCAGACCGAACGGAGAAGATGATGACAGAGAAGATCTACATCACAGGAGTCGTCACCTGGAGGTTCTGGATGTGACAGGTATGTATGTGCAGCTGTATAACGAGTACAGCAAAATGCAGTGGGTGGGGGGAGGGGTGGCGACTTAGAGAACTAGGTCATATTCATTGGGGCTCAGGCCCCGAATCTTTTGCCCCTGACTATAGGTTTGGGGTACCAATGATAATTTCTTTCTATGCCACCACCTCCACTCCACCCAGTACTAGACATGTTCCTCCCTCCCTCCTGAGCACCGCACTTTCCATTGACATGATTTTTAATCATGTTCTGTATGTGAATTCAATAACGATTGATGTATTGTTGAGCTATAGTGACTCATGTGTCTCTATGTAAGTTAATAGAGTACCAATGAGTAGCCTACACACTATAGTATTATTGTTCAGGTAGCACCCTACTATTTCTAGTAATTTGAATGTATGTTTCAGTAGTTTGTTGTGGCATAGTTACCCAACTTTGTATTTGTTACACAGGAAAAATGGAG
The DNA here is from genome assembly GCA_900303285.1 of Rhinella marina. NCBI lineage: Eukaryota > Metazoa > Chordata > Amphibia > Anura > Bufonidae > Rhinella > Rhinella marina. The sequence continues at coordinate 21,592 of ONZH01026830.1, forward strand.
CCAGAAAAGAAGAACCTTAAAGGGGTTATCCCATGATTAATGTAAAAATGTAAATCAGACATCATATATTACATGACAACCTTCTTTCTAACAAAGCTAGAACCAGCCCTGTACCTCACATGGATCCAGAGATCTCCACATTCAGTGCTCTAAGGGGGCGTGTCCATGGTCTCCCTTTCACAGCTCAGGAGGCGTGTCCATGCTCTCCCTATCACAGCTCTGGAGGCGTGTCCGTGCTCTCCCTATCACAACTCTGGAGGCGTGTCCGTGGTCTCCCTATCACAGCTCAGGAGGCAAAGGATAAAACTGAGCATGTGCAGCCTTCTCAGTTAGCAGGAAAAAGAAATAAGAAAAAAAATCAAAAAGCAGGTCACGGTATACAGATCCATTTTATTGAATAACTCAGTTGCTAAATTTTTAATTACGTGAAATTACAAAAGTATTCAGATCCAGGTGCTGGATTGAAAACTGTAGAATATTTTTCGTGGGACAACCCCTTTTAATCACTGGGCAACCTGTGAAATTCCCCTTTAAATATTACCCTAGGCATAGTTTTCCCTGTAAAACTAGTTCCACTCTAAAGGCAGAAGCTGGGGCATGACTTTTGTGTTGTCATGAACTGCAGCAACTCATCGGGATGTGGCACTGGAACTGGGCAAGCTGAGTTAACAGTATTATCCTTATCCTCATTTATCATTCAATATATTATTCTGATTTCTATGCAGCAGAATGTATTCAGTTAATAGTAGATAATTTGTTTGAGACGAGCTCCAGTCAATAATGCCTGCATGTCAGATTGTCTCGTGAGTCTGTGCTGAATATGGCATTTTGAATGTAGCATATCCACAGCTGTCATAACTTTTACTAAACTATCCAACTTGATATGTTTCTGTCAAAACTGTAAAAACCTAAACCAAAAAGTAAAAAAAGCAAATGTCTAATGCATTATTTTTAAAATGAATGTTGGCGATTGCAGTCAATTACTTACCTTTTTATTCGCTACATTTGTGTCATAATAACATTTTCATGGAAGCCTACAATTTGCTTTATAGAAAAATATAGTTCTTTCAGTTTTCATTTGTCTTATTTGATATGAAGCACAATCTTTTTGATATATAAGCCCTGAATTTCACCAACCTTGCCATCTACACTGTATGCCAAAGGATATGTGTGATAGACACGAACTGTTAGATTCATGACAGACATCAAAGTATACAATTTACCTCAGCAATCATAATGTATATATCTGCATTTGGCGTTTTATACCTCTAAATAAGACATTTACACTGACCTTTTTTTTTATTCAAGAAACATAGAAAGACTGAGTCGACAGAGTGCAAGTTTTACATTACACAAAAATGATTGAAACATACTCATTTGGCTTTTTTCCCCATCCACTTTCATTTGTACTCATTTTTTTTATAAAAGTAGGAATAAATGATGGTAAAGGGGGTAGTGAAAGTTTATAGCTAGGGATGAGCGAATCAACTTCAGATGAAATATCCAAAGTGGATTCGCAAAAAACTTCATTCTAATACTGTACGGAGCGGGACCTCCACACAGTATTAGAATGCATTGGCTCCGATGAGCCGAAGTTATTACTTCACGAAGTCTCACAAGACTTTGCGTAATAACTTCAGAAATTGATTTTTACGGAAAAAAAACATTTCCAGAACTCGGGTTCGGTTCCAAGGTATCGGTTCCAAGTTTTTTGTGAATCGACTTCGGATATTTCATCCGAAGTCAATTCGCTCATCTCTATTTATAGCAAGTGTAAGGGCTCATACACACACATCAGAGTTGCAAACACAGTACAGTAAATGAATGACAAAAATGGCATAGATCTGCAAGTGTTGCACCATTGACTTCCATCAGGCGCCCGTAATGACCCACCCTACAGATTTATCATGCAATTCATCCTGTACAGTGAGCATTATAAAAAAAGCCAAAATTCCTGTTTTTTTTACTTTTTCGCCAAAAATAAATAGAATAAAAAGAGATCAAAAAGTGTTACATACCCCTAAATTATACCAATGAAAACTATGAGTTGACTCACAAAATTGAAGTCCTCACATAGCTCAATAGAACAAAAGAATTACAGGTCTAGTGATGTGGCAATGCAAAAACAGTTTATTGATCTTTTTTTTTAAAGGGTGTTTTCATTGTGTAAAATCAGTTAAACTTAAAAAAATATATATGTATTTGCTATCACTGTAATTGTACTAACCCAGGTAATGACTTTATTAGTGATGTGGAAAAATGAACGTAAAAACATAGTAATGGTACTGCTGTTTTTTCCATATCACCAAAAAGAGTTAAAGGGTTTCTACAGTTTTTAAAAACTGATGATCTATCCTCTGGATAGATCATCAGCATCTGATCGGCGGGGGTCCGACACCCGGGGCCCCCGCCGATCAGGTGTTTGAGAAGGCAGCGGCGCTGCAGGAGCGCCGCGGCCTTCTCTGTGTTTACCGCAGGCCCAGTGACGTCACGACTACTATCACTGGCCTGGGCGCGGCTAAACTCCATTCATGTGAACAGAGCTTAGCCCCGCCCAGGCCAATGATAGTAGTCGTGATGTCACTGGGCCTGCAGTAAACACAGAGAAGGCCGCGGTGCTCCTGCAGCGCCGCTGCCTTCTCAAACAGCTGATCGGCGGGGGCCCCGGTTGTCGGACCCCCGCCGATCAGATGCTGATGATCTATCCAGAGGATAGATCATCAGTTTTAAAAAACTGCAGAACCCCTTTAATAAAAGTTACTCTGCAAGTTATGTGTGCTCCAAAATGGTGACATTTAAATCTACAAGTACAAAAAACAAGCCCTCATGCAATGGAAAATGTAAAAAAGTTATAGGTCTTGGAATGCCAAGATGAAAAAATTGCTTGTTCACTAAGGCCCAAAACAGGCTGGTCACTAAGGAGTTAATGTAAAAACACTTATCTCTCTATGCACTATGTATTCCAAATACTGTAGTTGTGAATGGACATAAAACAGTTAATGGCAGTGTTCGTTAGGTTGACGTGGTAACCTCTTCCTGCACATGAGGGGGGAGAAAACAGACATCCACAGAAGGTTTAGAACCATCAAGGCCATGCATTGCATTCAGACAGTAAGGTACCACTCATTTATGGCATTAAGACTTTACTGCTTGTGGAAAGGGTTAATTGTCTTTGGCACCCCACACACTTTGAGATGGACTGGCCATCTGAATCTAATATCTGCATCCCTCAGCCTAGGGACTGCAGAAAGAGTTAATGAGAACAGAAATGCATGCCTGTGGTTAACTTGGAAAGATTCCTAACTACTGTATATTAAGAGATAGACTCTGGACTACTTCTACCATCATTACCACTGCCTATATACAACTATTGGGAAAAGCCTACACTGTAACATAATCCAGAACTGTGCATTTGCTGCTGTATGAACTACTACTTCCATTATCTATTCAGTAAAGAGAGACTTTATTTATTTATTGCAACCAAATGGGCCTAATCATTGACTCCATTAACTGTTCACCAGCCGTGCACCTGCCTTGACCCTTGCCATGTATACACCATAAGGGGGACTTCAACTATAACCAAGTAGTAGTCCTCAAAAGCATGTGCCCCAGGGCCAGAAAGGGTGTGCCCCCATCCGCTGAAGCACTTCCCCAGGGAGCACTAGAGTGAGAACAGCCATATCGAACCACTAGTCCGCCTATCATTGCCACTCCTACCACTCCCATCCTCTTTACAGCTGCCCTCTGCAAGTCACTGCGTACTGTGCAAACATTTTAGGCGGTTGTAGAAAAAATGTTGCAAAGTGAGAATGCTTTCAGTTTATTTTTATTGATTAGTTTATTTTATTTTATTGGTGTGTCTACCCTTTTCCTTAAAATTTTCTAGGTACGCTTACACAACGTTTTTGAAGGGAGGTTGTTACAAACATCTTGGAGAACTAACCACAGATCTTCTGTGGATGTGGGCTTGCTCAAAAGCTTATCTCTCTTTATGTAATCCCATATAGACTCGATGATGTTTATATGAGGATTCCATTGGGGCCATATCATCACTTCCAGGACTTCTTGTTCTTCTTTATGCTGAAGATAGTTCTTAAAGGATATGTCAGTTAAGTTTTGAAAAATTCGGCTTGGCAGCTTTGCTGAAGTTCAAGAAGGAATTTGATTTATTTGCTAATTAATTAGTCACAAATCGCCATAAATCAGGTATACCAAGGTCGCTCTGCCTTGGGAGCGTCCACATGGAGCGGCTGTGCTGCAGGCAGGTTGCTGCCATGCTGTGATAAAGAACAGTTGGCCAATTAGTCCGCAGCTGCCCTTCATTTAATAATTAAGACCGCACTGTATAGTCGGTCTTCATAGTTAATTGTTGCGCTGCACTTTTACTCCAACAGGGGCTGTATGCACTTCTCCAACCCCAGTGCTCTTCTGTCCTACGGGTGGAAGCCCTTCTTCTGCCATCTGCTTTTCCTCCTTTTCCACATCATCTAATATCGATGACAATATGTCATCAGGAACATCCAGTTCCTCCTCTCTCTGCATCTTGCTGACTTTTCTAGGATATAGACTTCAAAGGATGATTTGGAAGAAGTAAAACCAGCAAAAGATGAGGATGGTCATCATTATGACCTGGCCCCCTAAGGGGTGCAGACTGGATGGTGTTGGTTGGCATGCTGGCAGTGGAATATTAAAGGCTTCCATTTTATTGATATTGGACTACATATCTTAGTTCATGGATGATGCATGAATAAGTAAATGTAGGAATAAATAAATAAAACTGACACAGCATAAGTCCCCTTGCACTGTCCCTCTCCAATATTTTTCTATTAATCATTTTCAGCAAAAATATCCTTAGCACATGAGACCTTGCCACGTCTCTCTCTATGCTTAAAGAGGACCTTTCACCACTCCTGACATGCCTGTTTTAATAGCTTCATACATTCCCCATGTAATAACAATTCTGGAACATCTATTCTTATGTCTCTATGTTGTGCCATTCCTTTATTATTTGCACTAGAAGTTATGAATGAATTGCTATTTGTCTTCAGTAAAGGAACAGAGGGGAGGTGACCAGTTGGGGGTGTGTACCTGCACAGTCTGAACATGGCAGCACTGATTAGATAGAGTCAGTCTGTGCAGGTACACACCCCCTACTGGTCACCTCCCCTCTGTTCCTTTACTAATGGCTAATAGCAATTAATTCATAACTTCTGGTGCAAATAATAAAGGAATGGCACAACATACAGACATAAGAATAGATGTTCCAGACTTGTTATTACATGGGGAATGCATGAAGCTATTAAAACAGGCATGTCAGGAGTGGTGAAAGGTCCTCTTTAACTCACATGATAATGGTGGAGACTACACAGAATTAGGGTTTTATAGGGCTGTGACATTACAGTTGATGACTATCTGCGGACTAGCTGGCTGCACGGGATTATGGGTGATCTTATGATACAAAATATACAAAATATCAATTTTGCATTGTTGGATTGTCTTAGTGAGAGATCTCACTGATGAGGGTTGTAGGCACGCATAAATCTACATTGTAATTTGCCCATCCATGTCTTTTCTGTCCTACTGATCTGCTTGGAACATCTCCAGATAAACAACAATGCAGTACTCTGCCAGGAAGTGGTGTAAGGTACATTGAAGAGAAAGAGCCCCATAATGAAAATCAAAATGGGTCCCCTATTATTGTGCTGGGTTTTGCCTCTGACAAGATGAGATGACCTATTGTTTGTTTCCCTCTCCATGTCCTTATCATGCCCCTTGGCCAATAAACCCATTTCCAAACAGAGCTGGACTTCCTAATTGAAAATTACATTAGACTTTTTCCTAGGGCTCTATTATCTGCCTATTTGGTACGTACACTGTTACTTCTTGGCAGGTGTGCAGCATTAAAGGAGTTATCCAAAACTAACGTTTTTCAACTGACCTTTTCAGAGTGGCTGGACCCGTGGTGGGGTTCATACTTACCTGGCCTCCGACACTGGATTCTAGCTACATTGCTCTGTTATGGTCTCTGCAGGTTGCTGGTCTCTGGAAATTAACATCCTGTTCATGGGCGTCAGCCAATCACTAGCCAAAGCAGTGACCTGTCACCTATGCAATACATCACTGGGTCACATGCCTCATGGGTAACAGGTCACCACTGTGACCAATGAATGACTTTAACAATCATGTAATGCTCATCAAGAGAATGCTAATTCCCAGAGACCCCAGATCTGCCAAGGCAGCCCTGGAGCGATACAGCCAGAAATCAGCGACGGGTTCCAGGTAAGCATGAACCCCACCATGGGTGTAGCCACACTGAAGAGGTCTGTTAAAAAAATCTTAGTCTTCAATAACCCCTTTACATGGCACTGCAAAAAAAGAATAAATATTCTCTTTGAACAAAATGTGCTTTTAGCATCAATAAGCAAAGCTGCGTCCGCCACTTCATTGTATGGAAACCTCCTGGAAACGCTTTAATGACACGAAAATAGCAAATTGGAGTTGGCAGAGAAGAATATAGTAGAGTAATATATGCCAAATATCAACAGCTAATTCAATCTGCCAATATAACTCGTCAAAAATAGTTCTAGTCCAAAAATCTTAAAATCAGGATGCAAACCTTGCTCTCTACATTGCAAATGGGTTAAATGATCCCAATAAGATTTATCTTGGAAACTGACTCCATAATTTAATTAAGCCTTCTGTAGGATGCGCAGGCAAGCTGACTTGTTTTCCGAGCCTGGTGTAAAAATAGAATCCCTATTAATGCAGGGAAATCTGCCTTGAAGGAAAGATGTAGCCTATCATGGTATCAGCAGGGGCACTTAGCTCAATGCTGTAGCAGATGCATGCCAAATAAAGAGATGGTACTATACACCAATCTGTGATAGCAAAACACTGCTGGGTAGTTCCAGCAATGAAATAAACTCCTGCGCTCGTTTTGCTCAGCAACTTCTGTTTGTGTCTCTGTATACGGTGATGCAAATGCTGGATATAGATTCATTTTACCTGTGCATCCTTAAAAATGATGTGCAATAACATTACCCCAAAATATATTGATATATTGCCTATGGAGTTTTTGAAGATATATTTTGCTTTTTTTTAAATAACAGAAAAAAAGAAGGTCCAATGTGAATTAGATTTGGTGGGCTGGTTTATGCCTGCAGCCTGAGA
>ONZH01026831.1:0-27624 GCA_900303285.1 Rhinella marina
ACTTGTATAAGAAAGGACACTGACACAGCAGGGATAGTTCAGCATCAGTTCTATGACATGCCTCCTGGCTCGTCTCTATAGCTCTGATGATCCTCTTTTATTTATGAATATATATCTTCACAGACAAAGGAAAAAGGGGCGTAAGCATGCAGAATAACTATAATGTATATCTCTTCTTGTACTGGTCTTATTGGGCAAGGAGCCTATCCCTGCATCACTGCCTTGAGAAGAGATAAGGCCTCGTGTAGATAAGAGTACAGGCGCCATCTTAGACTTGTTTCATCAGCTAAATATGATACATTTTATGCAAGTTTTATAAAGACTACAGTATATAAGTATAAAAGTATAAAAGGTATAAAAGTATATAAAGGCACACTTGTTCTTAGCTCATCACATTATCCAGGATATTGAATTCACATCATGTTGGAGACGTGGGAAACTCAGGATTTGCAATAGAATACATTACATTAAGTCCACATATACCTCGACAATCTGATCTGGCCAGCCAATCCCTGCTATCGACTTGTAGGGGCCCCACGTGATGCTAGGAGGTACCAAAGACTCTCCTGCATGTTGATTGGCTGAAAAAAGGCGGCTAACATGCAGGAAGAGGAAGTTGCCATTTCCTCGAGGATCGCGATATGCTCGTCCGAGTAGCGAGCATATGCGAATACCCTAATGCTAGAACGAGCACCAAGCTCGGACGAGCATGTTCGCTCATCTCTAATTGTAACAAACTGTTATTTCTTGGGGCATTTATTTTTGTTTTGATGGAGGGAGCTATTTTGAGGCCTAAGTTTGGTGCTTTAGTATAGACTATGGAGAGGTCTTCAGGTAATAGTGATCCAATTATCTTATCATCTTTTAAATGGTGCCAGTGGGTTTTGATTATTTTTTCTATTTTTTTTTGTACTGTGAGTTGTAAGGCAGAATTATTCTTATTGGCTCTTCTTTTGTTTCTGGTACTGTTTTATTTTGGATGAAAAAATCCTCTCTTTTCATCTCCCTTACATTATTCAAAGAGGTGGCAATTATTTTCTCTGGGTATTGTTTAGCAGAGAACTGTTTTTTTTAAAGTCTCGGCTTCTTTCAAATTTTTCATTGATCATACAATTTCTTTTTAATCGTCTAAACTGGCTTATAGGGATGTTGAGTAACCATATAGGGAGGTGGCAGCTAGAGAATAAAATGTAGCTATTTTTAGCTACCGATTTTTGGTAAGTACTACAAATTAGTTTGTCTTTCTCAATTTTTATGTTGAGATCCAGGAATTCCACCTGTTCTTGCCCTATATGGCTGGTAAAGCTCAAATTGTAATTGATAATATTGATATTTTCCAAAAAGGATTCTAATTTCTCCTTAGACTCTTTCCAAATAAAGATAATGTCATCAATATACCTCCGCCATAGGACCAGGTCCACCCCCAGCCTAGGTAGTATAACCTCCCTCTCCCATTGGGCATGAAGATATTAGCATAGCTGGGGGCAAATCTGGTACCCCTGGCGGTTACTTTCTGATGAAGATAGAAATCATTTTCATACTAAAAATAGTTGTGTTTCAAGATATATTCAATTCCCAGTATTACAAATTGTATCTGTTTCTCACTGAGTGTTCTGTTGCTCTCAAGATATTGTTTCACTGCCAGTGTACCTTGGTTGTGGTCAATTATGGTGTAAAGTGAATTCACATCTAGAGTTCCTAAATGCCAGTTGGATTGAAATTGTATTTTTTCGGATGTCTGTCGTGTCTTTGATATATGATGGTATAGTTTTTACTGTGGGTTGTAGGATTCTGTCAACATATTGAGATAAATTAGAAGAGATAGACCCTATTCCCGAGACTATAGGTCTTGTGAATCTTTGGTAAACAGTAAAACACTGGTAGTCTCTTTGGTGTGTTAGTGATGTATTTAAATTTTCCATCTAGTAGTATCCCTTCATTGTGTCCAATATTGCAGTATTTAAGTAGTTCTTGATTGTACTCGTCAGTAGATGATCCAATAAATTTCGTTCCACTTCACAATTGTGACCCACTTGTTGTTGATTCTTCACCAAAAATTTAAAATGTAAAATCTTTTTGTTTGAAGCCTGAAATGTGGCAAAAGGTTGAAAAGTTCCAGGGGGCCGAATACTTTCCAAGGCACTGTACTTAGTATGAGCGAGTTAAAGTGGTTGTCCCACAAATAAAAATTCTAATCTTTCAAACCAGCACCTGGATCAGAATACGTTAGCATTTGCATGTCATTATATATTTGGTACATGTACTGGAGTGAGTTATTCAGTGACATGTATCTGTATTGAGCCTGTTTTTTTTTTGTTTGTACTTACTGGATACCCATACTGCGTGGTCTTCCCATGGTCCTGGGGAAAACTGCTCCCTGACGTTTGAAGCTACAAAAGATAAAACATACATTTAGCTTATATTTTGAATACAGAAAGTCCACCCATTACACTGTTTTACCTACCTTCTACCTCGGGAAGTTGGGCTGGTGGAGTTGGAGGGGCAGGTGGGGTCCTCTCTCGCTCTTGTGGAGGAGGTTGAGAGGGGCTCCTCTGTGGTGCAGCAGCTGTCAAAAATCATTAAATAATGGCCTTACATTCAACTCTAATGAACAGTTGTAGCTTCTGATGTTGATATGTCTGAATAGTTTTGGGCTGGAGGATCCCATTCCTAACCACTAGTGCTCTTATATCACTGCAGCTGCACTCCCACGTAGCTTGGGTTAAAAATAAATTAAATATGTTTACACTTACTAAAAGCTGCAGGTACTGTAGGGGCCGTCCTGATGCCGTTGTTGACGGTGCTCTGCAACATAAAAACGTACACAATTGTTATATGATGACTCTTTTTAATACTAACACTGTATGCTACTATGATGATATTATGGGTGAGAGGAGGGCCATATCCATTTTTTATAATATGGTATATACGGTTTTCATTATTAGCACTGGTATATATACAATACAGTACACTAATTTTTTAACATGTTTTTACTTTTCAAAATATTTTGTTACTCAGCCTGCCATATCTGTGCGCGGATCTCATTAAGCCGCTCTGCGCACTTAAACTTCAGATCTTCTGGATCTAGCCCGGGGTCCGCACAGTGTCGAAAGGATGGCGCAAGCCTCGAACCACCTGCTGGATCACCTCCTTATTATGCTGGTTTGGATGGCGGTGTGTGCCATGGTAATCCTCTCTGTCAATCAGCCGGATCATGTATTTCAGCTCTGCAAAGCTAAATGCTAAGGATCGCCTGGATGCCATTTTCAAAACTTTGCTCTGCCTCTGAGGAGTTCACGCCGCGACCTAGTGTATTACGTAATCGCTAGACAATAGTACGCTGAGGATTCGTACGTAATTTGTACGCTCATGAGTACGTGTTTAAAGAAGTTGCGTACCTTTTAAAACGGAACGTTCATTATTAGTGCACGAATGTTCGCAAAACACCACATAATAACGTATGATTTGTACTCAGATTCGCTGAATAGATTCGTCGAAGGTACGAATCTTATGAAAAGTTCGACGAACATTCGGCGAAGCGAATTTTGAATGATTCGCTCATCTCTAGAAATATTTGTTAATATTTTAATAGTTCAGACATCTTCATTTCCATTATGGCAATCAACGTACTGGAAATTTTTATTAATATTTTAGTAGTTCAGACATTTTCGTATATATCAATACCTAATATTTTTTTTTGCTTATATATTTTTATATGTAAAATTGAAAAAGTGGGGTGATTTAAACTTTTAATATTTTTTTTCTTACTTTTACAGTGACAACTTTCAACCCCCTTGGGGGCTAGCAACTGGGATCTTTCGAACCCTTGTCCTATTCACACTAATAGAGATCTATTAGGGTGAATAGTGTTTTGATCAGCTCCTTGTTGACTTGTGCAGAGCGCAGCAGGAAGGTTACCACGAGAAGCTTCAAAAGCGTCCAGGCTGCCATGGTAACCAATTGGAGCCTTGCAATTTCACTGTGGGGGCTCTGATGAACGCAGAGAGAACCACATCCCTCTGCCTTACCTCACAGATGCTTCAATTGGAGTTGATCACAGCCGTATGGTCAGACTCACTGCAGCAACCCGCTTCCTACGTTCCCTCAGCCACCATGACATACAGCTATACCTCATTTATAGTGATTTGTGACAAATTAATTTCTAACTAAACAAGTTTCTTGGCAAATGTCGCTGAATTGGCCAAATCAATTTTTTCAAAACTTCATCTCTATGTATAATATTACCCTTATGTATATATTTGTCTGTATATATTTCACTACAAAATATCTCCTGTACCAAATTATATAAGAACTATTAGAATAAATATTTTAATAGTAATTACAAAAAATTGATAATAAAGAAGTGCAGACTTTTTCAAGATTATTGAATGATTTATAGAGCACAAAAAATGTTTTTTTTGTGTTGCAAAAATAAATCAGTGCCAAAGGTCTCTAGACACAATAGTTGCTAAAGAAGTTTATCAAGCTGTAAAAGAAGTGGTGATGGCAGAATTACTTTTGTTTTTGACCCCAAAGCTTCTGCTTTCATTGAATGAGAAACTTGAACAGTTTTAAAAGACTGTTACTCAATACGCCTCCTTTCAAAATGTCATTCCTGGAGCTTTTTTTATTTATATTATATTTTTTTCCTTTGGAATATAATAACAGCATTCAACTCATCTTCTTACTAACATATATGCTTGCTCACAACTCACAAAAGTCAGTAGATTATAAGTTCCTTGTAGAATTACAGTTTGTGTACTTTTCTGCCAGACAATGCATTCTTCAGCTCAGTTTAGAAGTATATTTAAAGACCACTTTGCTAAGTAATTGCTACCCCCTTGAAAATAATCAAAAAGTGATACATCAATGTCAAGAAGAGTGTTTTTCAGCACTGCAGAATGTTGACCTTGCTTTCATTTCCTTACCTGATGCTCTAGCTATGACAAGATGAGAGATAAAATGCATAAACAGTATGTAAATATACTTTAGTCGGCTGCAGTTTCTTCATTTCTTGCAAGGTAAAAAAACTAAAAGATCACTAAAAAATAAATAAGAACAAATTTGTCACATTAATGAAATGCAATAATATTTTATTTATGATGGATACTGCAGTCTTAACAAAATGATGCGGAGTGGTCTGCATTCGAAAAATCTTGTTGAAGATCTTGGCAGAGGAATCCTCTGAATGGGACTAAAGCCCAGAGCTGTGTTTAAGGATACCCCATTGTTTAACCCCCTCTGCCTCGGTCTTTGATAAATGACCACCAATGTATTGACATGTCTTCTCAAATGAATAATAATATGGAAACACTAACTTTTGTGATATCACCATAATTTACTTTTATTAATACACCAGCAAAATAGACCAGTCTAGATGTAAAGGCATACTTTATGCTGACTTCAAACCATTAAAACATAAGTCTATTATGAGACAATCACAATTGAACCCACAGGGGTTTAGTAATGACAAATGACCATAGAGCAAAGCCTAAGAATAAAGAAATATGTTATTTTGACATCACAACAATAACAAACAGTTATTATAGCGCTGTCCTATACTGTGTATGGCTGTCCTACACTGTGTACTACAGTGTATGGCCAGTACACTGACTCTGATATGGGAGGCTTGCAGTGTGAATTGCCCTAAACCTCTGAAGATGCCAGGGATCAAAGGGCAGTGTTTATAAGTTTTTAATTTGTCATCCTGCTGAAAGCTCCCAAATAGGCAGTCAATGTATTGACCACAGTATAGGACAGCGCTCTAGGGATAGATAGGTTCAGTGCAACAACTGATATCCATATCTCACAGTGAAAAACTGGCACTAAAAATAAAACAAAAAACTTTTATTATATTGAGTAATTAAAATATAGGTGAATAAACACGCCCAAAAACTACCAAGCGCTTCTAAAAATTGGCACTAGGTAGTATTGTTAAACAAGGGAGTATAACATGGCAAAAAACTGCCTAATATGTCATGTCGTAAGTACCCAATCACTCCCACTGGGTGGTGTGTAAACAGCTGTTAGATCCACCACCATCCAAGGGAATTGGGATCTAATAGGGGGGATCTGGCCAACTATATAGTCCAACTTATATTAGTAGACTTGCAATAGTGGGCCATCTCATATCCCTATACCCTAACAAAATTGGTCCCTGCTGCTAAGTGGCAAAACTGAAATAGGCAAATAACTTGAAATACAAAGCTCGACGCGTTTCTGGATAGTAAGGACGAGGTTTGTTCTGCTTTCCTGGCGCAAATAACACTTGATCCAGATGTTCCCAGGATATGGCAATAATTCTTTATTAAAATTGCCAGACGAGTATACAAAGGCACAACGCATTTCGGGGACACAAGAGCCCCTTCAGGCCTGATGAAGGGGAGTTATTTAATGCAGTTGCAATTGCAATATCCTAGGAGTGTGGATTATAGAACTAACACAATCACACTCCATTGGATATACATCAGTTGATAAAAATAAAAACAGACAGAGAGTGGTCTAGAAACCTGCGTGTTTTCACATGTTATACCCTGAAAATATAAAGTATGTCTCTCTGTCATATGCTTCTCAGCCATATGCCGAGCAATGGGGGTATCCGCGTTTTTCCTGATATCCCCCAAGTGCTCGCCAATACATCTCCTAAATTCTCTAATGGTCTTCCCCACGTATTGGGCGCCGCAGAAGCATGTGGCCAGATATACCAGACCAGTTGTTTTGCATGTGATGAATGTCCTGATATCATAAATACGGCCTGTCTTTGTGCTTTGAAAGGTATTCCCTTTCAAGATGAAGCTACAAGCAATGCAGTTACCGCATTTAAACGTGCCCTTGGGTGAATTGGAAAACCAATGACAAGTCGATCTTTTATGTTACGGCCACGGCGGAAGGAAATTGATGGAAATTCCCCCACCAAGTGTCCAACATCAGGGTCGGTCCGCAAAATACCCCAAAATTCCGAGAGCACATTTTTGATCATACTATGTGCTTCATCAAAGTTACCAATGATTCTGATGGAATCTGTCTCCTCATTCTTTACCCGTGGATTGAGGAGAGGTGCTTTCTCACACCCCAAAGCATATTGGTATGCCTGGTTAAGAAACTCGGCCGGATAGCCACGCCTTTTAAACCGTTGCTGTAGCTCACCCGCTGCCATCCTGAAATCACTGATGTCGCAAGTACTGGCCCTTCGGGATCCCACGTTTTAGGGATGGTGGGTGGCAGCTCTCCCAACTGAGCAGGCTCTTAGTAGCTGTGGCTTTTCTAAAGAGGCGTGTGCCCAGAATGTTATCAGTATTTTTAAAAATCGTAAGATCTAAGAACGTGATACTGGTATCATGTATTTCACTGGTGAAATAGAGGCCCCAGTCATTCTCGTTCATTTTATGAACGAATAAGTCAAAGGATGTTTTGTCTCCCTGCCACAGGATCAGCACATCATCGATATACTGTAGCCATACGACAATCGATGACGTGAATTCTGTAAGTGCGTCGCCAAATACCACGTCCCGCTCCCATCGCCTCCAACATATGAGTTGGCGAAGGTAGGGGCGCATGGGATCCCCATGGCCACACCTTGTTGCTGATGATAATACCTATTGTTGAATAGGAATGTATTATGTATAGAATAAATTCCATGAGTTGTAACACAAACTCACTGTGCTGACTAAGGTGATTCCCCCTTAGCATGGGGAATAGAGCTGTACAATGCCTCCACATCCAAACTAGCCAGCATGGTTCCCGGTTCAACATGGATGCCTTCAACTCTTTTTATGACGTCCATGGAATCCCTAACGTATGAGGGCAAAGCTGTCACGAATGGCCGCAGTATCTGGTCCACATAGGTACAAATGGGATGTGTAAGACTATTCGTACCAGATACTATCAGTCTGCCCTTGAGTGGCTGAAGCCCCTTATGAACTTTAGGGAGACAATAGAAGCATGCTGCTAGTGGATGTGGAGGCAAAAGGAACCCATTCTCAGCCTTACTAATCAATCGTTTTTGTAAGGCCTGAGACAAGATAGCGTGAAGTGCACTACGATCCTGTGACATGGGGTTGGAAGGAAGGGTATTGTAGCATCGAGAGTCCCTGAGAATGGTAAGGCACATCTCAACATACTGTGCTCGCTCCAGGATCACAATATTGCCCCCCTTATCGGAGGGCTTGATGACAATTGAGTGATCTATCTCAAGGGACCTTAAGGCCTCAGCTTGGGTTCTGGTGAGGTTATTGTCACCATATATCTGACCTTCAAGCATCCTCAATCTATCCGTGACAACTTTGAGAAAGATGTCACAAGGGGTATTATCCCCAATCGGTGGATTTTTGGAGGATTTAGGTTTAAGATTAGTGAATGGCCCCTCACCTAGGCCTCTATTCCCTTCCTCCCAAAGATCTGCAAGTACCTGCACATCCGCAAGTTCTTCAATGTTAATGCCCAGGGACTCACATTCCGCCCTATCATGTGTGGCAAAGAATTTTTTCCATTTTAACTTGCGTATGAACAGATGCAGATCTTTGACCCAATCAAAAAGATTGAATTTGTTTGTGGGGACAAATGACAATCCCTTACTTAATACCTCCATTTCAGATGCACCCAAAACCGTATTGGACAGGTTAATCACCTGCATCTCATCTGGTGGGGATTTGTTGTCAGATCTCATTTTCGATTGCGAAGGATTGCGAAGGAGAAGTCCGATATTGGCTGACTTCTCCCTAAAAAATTCCCACGGGAACGGGGGCCTCTATTACGTCTCCTCCTATATAATCTACCACGAAAATTGGAAGATTGATCACTGAGGGGAAAAGGGTTTCTGGAGCCACTCTCCGATTCTCCTTCTGAGGATGATGGTTCAGTATCTACCTCAAGGGCCTTGATAGGTTTTTGACTATAATCGAAAATCTGGCCGTTTTTTAAATCAGTAGTGTCCCTCACATATTGGAAATGCTTACGCTCCTTAATATGGGCCGTAAACCTTTCCACTGTTTGCTGTAATGCTTGCTCCTTACGAGGGAAGTCCGGGTGTTTAGAAAACAATCTGTTCCTTGAGAAGGGAACTAGTACTGATATCCATACTAGTACTAGTAAATCTGAGCAGCAGGAGTAGATATGGCCATTGTTTATGGGTCTGTGAAAAACTACTGACACAACGTGGATGGCATCCATGTTTGGTCCGTTTTCACTGACCAGAGATGCTCTGGAAATTAATTTTCAGTTGAGCAGTGTTCGTGGAGTACGGATGACAAAAAAAGACACGGATGGATTTTCCACAGATATCAGACACAGAAGTTTAAACAAAGCCTAAGGTCAGTTTTGTAGAAAGCCAATTGTTGCATATTTTTGGATTGTGGGAAGAAACCCATGTAATCACAGGAAGAACAAACTCCATGTTATCCTTAGTTGGAATTGAACCCAGGACCCCAATGCAGCACCTTTCTTTAGTTAAATTATCTTGTTTCACCCTCAGGTATTTCATGAAACACCTCAGCACCATTTTCAATAATAAGTCCACATTTAAACATATAGAGGGGGACATTTCTTTGGTTTTACTCTTACCATTGAAAGTTCCTTATCCACATTCATATTCTGTTTTTACAATAGTTCTGGGAATTTCAATGCTTTAAATTTCACAGTCAACCGTTGTTGTGAATTAAATTCTGGCTTTTTATGATTTTTTTCAGGATTAATTGCAGAATACGTTAATCAAATACAGTGGAATGTAAGAAAATTATGTTCCAGAAGTTGAAATAGAGGAGCATTTACTATTGTGGCATAAAAAAAAGTCACAACGTATTTTTGTAGGAGACAGCATGCCAATTAGTTTTTGATTGCTTCTTTTATTTAGTTCATCTTTAGGTATTTTCTAAAACCAATGGTATAAGATATACATCAGTAGTAGAGTTGATCGAACGTGCTCGTAACGAGCACTGTAGTGCTCGGATCCCCTGCGCTCGCATGCCCGCAGGCATCCGGATCCGTCCTCACCTGACTGTAAGTCAATGGAGGCGGATCCGTTTGGTATGACACACGAGTGTGTCATACCAAACAGATCCATCCCCACTGACTTACAGTCGGATGAGGACGGATCCGTTTGGTGTCACACACTAGTGTGTGATACCAAATGGATGCGTGCCCATTGACTTACAGGCAGGTGAGGACGGATCCGGATGGCTGCTCAGCGTAGCGCAGGGGATCCGAGCAGTACAGTGCACGAGCACGTTCGATCAACTCTAATCAGTAGTATACATAAAAACATTTTTGAACATTAGTAACATGAGAAGACTATAAAAAGATAGGAAAATATATCATTGGTGAAGATATTAAAGTATGAGGAGAAATTAGTACTGGTTTGAGGCTGAATCCAGGAGGATAGCAAACTGCATGTTCCTGGGGTGAGTATAAGGAGCTTATATTCAGAGGGAAAAATTGGACACACAAAATTTTCAAAAAAAGCATGCTCCGACATGTACAAGCATAATCCTAGAAAGTTTACCAGGCTGACTAGTATGGGTCTACAAATGCACAAACCACGGTGTAGTGTATCTTTTAAAAACTTCTGCATTATAAGGTATGAGAATACAAATTGTTCAGGAGATGAAAATTGCTGAGGACAAAGAGGAAAAGTTCACTGATCAATCACCACAACATTAGAATATTGGGCTTAGAAACCCCCCACATGAGGGATTCACCCAAAGTAAATATGTTCAGTGCAATAAGCTGGCCCAAAGTCTATGTACAATCTCTTGCTTTTTGCCAAGGATACTGTTACTTGCTACTCCTACATGGAATACTCAAAATGTCACCAATATAGGTACACTATACTAGTTACCAGGGTAAATTAAACTAATCTCAAAAGGTAACTGTTTGAATGTATGTTATACAATTAAAACGTAACTTTTATTAAAGATATTTAGAAAAATAAAGATCTACAAAATCAATAATATGTTCCCTTATAATGGATACGGACTAAAAGAAAACAAGACAACAGCCGTGCACGATGGCACCTTTGATCCACCAAAAACACTATATCACCAGTTGAAAATAAGCAACATCAACATTCTTGGATGGTAGAACAGATGTTTAGTGCACGGCGGCACAAAAAAGACCGAAGGGAATTAACCCAATAGTCCTACCACTTCCCAGTAGGTGAGGTCGATCCTTGAATTGGTCTTGAGTTCAGGTTGAGGTAATCCGGAATGGGTAGGTACGGGAATAGTGGTTAAAATAAACCTATAACTATCCCTAGAATGCCCTATATGGGGGGTGCTACAATGGCCCTGATAAAGCCTAACCATGGAGCACTCGCTCTGATAAGGGCGACCCCATCCGGAACCTGTCCCTCCGATAGGAGACCCTGGATTGCCCTATAACAATTTCCCTACATGCACATTTCGCAATACCAGACTGCCCGAGATCTCGCGAGACACTAGAGATGCTACTGAGGCGCAATCCAGCAGCAAACTATTAACAACTTGTTACATAGGCCCGGAACAAGCAAGATCGGCCCTTGAGAGACACTGGCCGAATGTTGATGTTGCTTATTTTCAACTGGTGATATAGTGTTTTTGGTGGATCGAAGGTGCCATCGTGCACGGCTGTTGTCTTGTTGTTTTTTAGTCCGTATCCATTATAAGGGAACATATTATTGGTAGATCTTTATTTTTCTAAATATCTTTAATAAAAGTTATGTTTTAATTGTATAACATACATTCAAACAGTTACCTTTTTAGATTACTACTCCTACATGGAAATGTTAAGGGAATGGCTTATGCCACAGATAGATGAAGATCTGCCAAATGTTGTCCATCAGCAGGGTAGTGCTCCTCCTCATTTCCAGTTGGATGTTTGTCAATAACTGAATGAAACTTTACTGGAAGGTTGCATTTGTTGTACTGGAATAAATAATTCATCATTCACCAATGATGTTCTGGCCTCTAGGATCACTAGATCTAACCCATTGTGACCCTGTGGAGCTACATCAAGAAATCAGTGTATGTGCCCCTCTCCCCAGCTACAGGATTTGAACAACCCGAGGATATGCTAGCATGCATCTGGACAGAACTGGACTATTGCCTAGACATCTGCCATGTCACCAATGGAGCTTGCATCAAACATTTTACTTTAAATATATAAAACTTGGTTAATAAATTTACATCTTTAGGCCTCATCCACATTTCCATGTCAGTGTCACGTCGGTGAAAAAAGTGTTTATGTTTAATCCGTGAAGGATCTGTGGTTGGTTCGTGTGTCCGTTTTTACCATCCATGTGTCAGTTGTAATTCACGGACGATTCTCAGTTGAAAATTAATTTCCAAATAATCACTCTTCAGTGAAAAACGGACACAACATCCATGTTGTGTCCATGATTTTCACAAACCCATCAAAATAGTTCATGTCTCTGTAATTTTTTTACTGACCCATGGTCAGTAAATGCGGGCATCACCCTTCAGTGAAAAACTGAAATATGAACAAGGCCTTACAGAGGAAGAGGAAACCAAGCATCACACTGGAACACATTTTATCTGGAGTAGTTTACCTATATGCTACAGTAGGGCTATGAAGAGATCATTATTTGGAACACATTCTCAGTGTGCTCAGTGAACTAATCTTAATCAAAATAGCATTTTCCTTCTTTTCCAGAGGCTGCACATAAGCAAAATAATCAAGTAAAAATATCCTTATTTTGATTTCATTTCTTTACTCCATAAACAGAAAGAAGCGAAGTGTTCGAATAGGCAGTTTTTGAAGTTTGATTTAGAATGGTGATTTTCATTCTATTGTTGTAACATAAACCTACTGCTGGGTTATATACCTGGAGAAACATGTCCTTTGTCAGCTTAATCTAAAAAATGTTTTTTTTTGTAGCGTTATTGACTGAAAGACATTTGGACTTTTGCTAATATTTTCTACTACAAAAGAACTACTAAAGAACTGCATTATTTTTTACTATATAAAATATATGACTAACATTAGGATATGATGCATACAATAAAACATACTTTGCTGCCAACTCTTTGGAGAACATTTGCTTTAATATACAAATATTAAGGAAAATATGTTCTCTTGCAGTGACTGCAGGAGGAGAGATGTTGCATTACATTGTGGCCCCTGAGATCAATGACTGTGTAATATAAAAATAATTTCCTGTGCCATTCTGTATTTATATTGAATATTGTTGGCTATTTATCATGTTCATGTGTTGTTTCAGTTGTTTTGTTAGACCTCTTTTCTTATATTTAGCCTAAATGACATAATTATTTTGCATTTTGAGTACAATTTGGGGCAAACATCTTAAGTTATTCTGAAAAAAAATAGTTTTTTTAATATCTAATAAATAAAGTATGGTCATGTTTATGGTAATAATCAGTTTTTTTGCCAAAATCCAAAACCTGTTAGTTTTAAAGTAAATATAACATATTTGAATGATATTTTTACTTGGTTTTCTCTCCTATATGTATAACTATTTCTAGCCATTTAAAATTATAGTAATATAAAAGAGAAGTCATTCTTATCTCATTTAACTACCTAGAATATTAAATTGCCTATTAGTAAGTCCACAAACCTATTACCTTTTGTCAAACTGGCAATCCCATTACACCAATTAATTCCAAGGTACGGTAATTAAAATTTAGAGTGATTAGAACTTGGCCTTTCAGTGTTGTCTTCTTATCTTTAAACATAATTGATCCTCATCCTCGTGATTAATATGAGGACATTTTTAACAACTTCCTAAGATAATGTAAGTACTTTTGACCTGAGTCGAGAAGTAGTTTCTCTTCAGTGTCAACCTCCCATTTATTTTCAGGTTTTTTTTTCATTATCCTCATCATTTCATTATGTCATCTGTTGGGATAAAAAATCTTAAACTCCTTTACAGTACAAAATACCACGGATGGCGATCGGTGTGTGTTCTGCAATTTGCGGAACACATGGGCCGGCACCCCATTCAGAATGCCTATTCTTGTCCGCAACTGCGGACAAGAATAGCACGTGTTCTATATTTTCTTACAGCTGCCCTATCTTATTGAAGCGAATGGAGCTGCATCTATTATGCAAAATTGCGGAATAGATGCAGACCCGTTCACACGGTCGTGTGAACGGGTCCTTATTAATCGCTTATCTATTACTATTATTCATTTCTGTATCCACTGTTGCCCTATTACTGCATTTGTTGTTCAAAAATCTAGAAACACAGCACAGCACAGCAACCCTGTCAAAAGTCAGAATTGTTGCCCAAATGGTTGTTTCTTAGTTTTTTCGGAAACAAATATAATTTCCAGTTAGAATATTAAACCATATCACAAGAAATTCATGGACGTTTATTTACAGTTCACTTTTTAGGAAATAATGAAATCAAGTAGTTAAAAATTTTGCCTAGGCACCATATCTCCCTATTCATTGCTGGAAAAATATTTCTATTAAGATTCAACTTACATGTTAACTATCTTCATTTCCAGATTCACTGGCAATAAAAGCGTTCTGGTGATAAAGGAAATTGAAATTCTCATTGACTTCTAATTGCTTAGAAAGTTTGGTTTTGTACTTTGACAACTTTGAACAGCTAGAAAATAACAAATATATATATATAATTCAAATCGCTAATTAACTCTGGTAAAAATGTCCCTTTTTTGTAAGACTATGAAAACAAAAAACAACGTATTGTGACTTTATACTTGTTTTAAGCATTTTAAGTGCTTTATTGTCCATTGCAAAAACTGTCATGAAGTAATAAATGTCAGTTTAATAGTTTACTGAGCTTGCAATAAAGTTAAAATCCCTTAGAAGAGAGGCTGAGCAAATACGTTTTGTTTCTCTAGGGCGAGCTGAAATTTTACCTCAGGAGACGGAATCAATTTATATCATTGTGGCTAAGGCATACAGCATACAAATCACACAAGTCTTTGTAGCTAGAAAACTGACATTTTCCTGTTCAGATTCCTGAGACGTACTTTTCAGAATATTTTAACTACACAATGCTGTACTCTCTAGAACTAAATAGAAATTCAACGAAATTGGGCACAACAGTAAAGGTAATAGGAGCAATTTCACAGACTGAATGTTTGGTGAAAAGTAATCATAATGCGTTCTCAGTGGAATTCATCATCACAGTTACCAGTAAGTGTATACTGAGACAATTAAATTGTGACCTACTTCTGGTAGGACTATAAAAGTTTTATAGAAACTTTTTTAACGGTTCATTGATAATTATTACTAAACCTGAAAGTTATTAAAATCAATATGCAAAGAAGCTCTCTTTGCAAAATGAAAAGAAAGCTGAGCCTATGTCACAAGATGTAAGGTGGTTACCCTATAAGTCAATGGTTGACCTTTTAAACAGGCCTTGAGGCATAAAATGAAAGATAGCTAAGCCATTACCTCATTTGCAGACGGCTGTTGAAGGGTGATTGCCTCTCATCAGTGCAGAGCAGAGAGAACTGGCTTATCTGACTGAGAGGCTTCGGTAAGGATTTGGGGGAAGTACTATTTCTCCTTTATTGGAGGGTGCCTAGTAGGCATAAGGAGACTTATAGGCCACGCAATGCTCCTCTGGGATTCTGGGAGGAAGAGATGCAAATTAGCAGTCTTTCCAAAATGAAAAATAAGCAGAGCCTTTTAAACAGACCTGTTCTTGAGACATAACTTGGATAATAGTACTGATATATATTCTATAGTGAGTATGGCACAATTGTATGTACTTTTTCAGCCATGGCGACAAGTAGAAATGAGCGAACGTTTGAAAAATTTGATTCGGCAGCTTCAAGTGAGTATGGCAACATTGTATATTTTTGTCATTTGTGTTTGTAGAGTGCTGTTGCATTTCATTCGTTTGTGCTTGAAAAATAGTACCCCCAGAATACTGACCAAGACCTCTCACCCAGTTGAGCCAGTTGTCTCTGCTCTGCACAGATAAACATCACGCTGCCCCTGTCATTGAACCCCTCAGATGCTGCGTTCATCGCTGATCGCGACATCTGATGTTAAAATGGAGGCCTTTCAGGGGTTAATCAGGATTTAAAAAAAACATGTTCACCTTATCCATTTGCTCAAAGAGAGACTGTCACGGTCATCTTCATTGACATGATGACGTGATCGTGCTGGCCAGGTGTGGTTTCTTCAATCAAGCAAGCATTAGCAAATGGATGAGGTTAGTATTTTTTTTTTTTTGCTGCCATTCAGAAAAAAGTTAAAGTAGTCTGCCTGCCCAGACTGATTTCAGCCTTCTTTTATGCCAGAAAAATGGCATAAAAGAAGATAAATGTTTGAGATGAGACCCACTGGCCATGCCCCCTCCCAGACATTGCCACACTCCATTCTTGGAAAGACAATGTATAAACATCACTTGCATCTAGATTTAGTTGAAAAGGTGTTTAAAAAGTCTACTAGTCTGCTACTTTTTACTCAGGAAAGATGGATTTGGTTTTGTCAATGTTTTTAGAAATCTAGAGGAAAAGAGGTTGGAGATAGCTGACAGAGAATCTGGAACTACAGTCTGAATAGCATAGAAGTAACATCAGGGCTACAAAGGTAGTGTCGCATCTACCTAATCCGTTTAGGTTTGAATATGGAATCATTACATTTTTCTTAATTCTGTACATTTAAACATTATGTTATAAACACAAAGCAGCAATACATGTTGTTTTCACTTTGTTTAATCAGCCCTGCCATTCAAATGTTAAATTGCCAGAATTTCAGTAAAAATACATTAAACCAAAATTCTCATTGTGAGAATTCATAAATCAAATCATCAGACTATAAGGGTCTTCAAAATCTGATTTCTAATTTGAGTTACACCCACACATATATAAAATCTATATGTACAAATTCTCCTGTTTGGGACATTTTCAGTTTTAGAAGGAAGCAGTATTAGCTATTAGTGAGCTATTATGACATAGCATAGGAATATACCATCAGATATCTGAAATGCTGTTTACAATTGATAGAACATATAGATGATTTAAAATTGCATTATTGATTTCTTTCACAGTTTATAGTACCATAGTTAGTGATGAGTGAAGTTTGCAAACAAACGATTTGGCTGCTTTGCTGAATTTCACAAAGAAATTTGCTTTGTAATGAATTAAGAAAGCGCATTTCTTTGTAAGTAGCAGGCGCAATGACAGGTTAATAAGGTTTTTTACCTCCACAAAACCAACTCACATCCAGCAGTCACATCCAGGTTTTAAGGCTTCTGGGGTGAAGACACCAGCTTTATAAATAGGACATATCAGGTAGACGCCTTTTAGCTGGGCCTTAAAGTTACGCACCTGGTGAAAGTTCTTTGCTGAATGTTCCCAAGACTGACAAATACGTGGAGACTAAGCAGATGAAACAGTACATCATTCAAGTACAACTCAAGTACATAAACGAGTTACTGCAGAACTGAAGACAGTTCTTCATAGCCGCCAAAATGGTGAACCATGACTCATGTTCCCGATTGCTGTAGGAGGAGCAACTCTGAAGCATAAACTTCTTTTCTAACATGAGTTATATTATGTAGAGGCACATTCAGGATTATGTAAATTGTATTATTTGCATAGAGATGCATTTTACCTTTTAAGCTACTAATGTAAAAATGTTTAGGTAAGCAATTTACATTTTCCTTTTTCTGCCTTGAATGTGGTTAGTACTATAGCTTGTTCTTACACAAATGGACAATTAAAGCTAATTCTTCATTAAAGTAGACAAGCGGTACATCTTTGTTAGTAAAAGGGTAAGCATATGTGAGTTCCCTTAGGTTAAACTCATCCATATGGCATAGTTTGCCTTATGAATTGCAAATATACTGCATACTTTTATTTTTTTCTCTAAGTGCTGGCAACTCTCCTGTTATATCTAATATATAAGCTATTTGACCTAATACACCGCTTATACATAGAATAAAAACAGACTATCAAAGAAATGTTTTGTCCAAATAAAAAGTGGGCTGACAGATTTTGTTAGAACATGCGGAATATGATTTTCTGAGAGCTACATCTTTTTTTTGGGAAAATACTTGATCACATGCTTCAAGGAAAATAATACATTTCAGAACCTCTTGATCCTGTGAAGGAGACTGAGGTTTTTTCCATCCTCACATTTTCATTGTTATTTGCGTCTTGTTTTTTTAACCTTCATTCATTCTAGAGTCTACAAATGAGTTTGTCACATGCAGGAGCTGAATTGATATTGACTATACCAGAATGGTGTTATTAGTACAATACTGCTGACAAATGTAGCCTGCTTAGTAAACATTTCTTTATGTTAGCCTTTGAAAAAAACATAGGAAATTGTAGCATGACATTTCATGAGATTCATGATAAGTTGATAGACAAATTTTGATAATCCTCCTGAAATGTACTATGTCAGTTCAGATGTACTTTGTTTTTAATGCAAGTAAAAAACATCAGTAGAAAGGTCTAAAGCTTCATGTTAAAAGCTAGGAAATAATGTAGATAACTTGTCACAGGATGTAGAAGCGATATATTATTTTAGGAAAGCACAAAAATAATTCAAATTACATACTAAATATATAGAACCTTATGTGAGGGGACTATTATAAAAAACTATAATCCTCCACACCATGGGCCGATATAGACCCAGTTTGGTTCACAATGTTTTGAAGAACCAAGAAAATGGGTTCTTACCCACTGTAATTGTAGATGGTGTGTTACTGCTTAATGCTGTGGGAATGACCAGTGATGGAGTCCTTGTATTTTTGCACTGTGGAGCGTTCATGGTATCAGTGGTGCAAATGGTTGTTCCAGACTTAGGATGTCCTCCTCTGCAAGAAAAAATAGAACATGTCCTATTCTTGTCTGCAATAGCAATAACACGGCCATCTGAACGGCTCCTAAGAAAATAGACACAGATAACTCAATACTGAAAAAATACTATATAAGGATAAAGTGTATAGCCAGTTATAATGTAGCCTGGATGATGAAAGGCTTAAAGGGAACCTGTCATCACCTTTATGGTGACCTCACTGAGGGCAGCTTAAAATAGTGACAGAAATGCTGATGTCAGCGGTGTGTTACTCATGAGCTAATAGTAAGTGGTTGTCGAGAACCAGCATCATAATCATTGCTGCCCAGGCCTTGAAAAGAGTCAAATCTACCTGAGAAGAATCATGGTTATTCTTAATCTCCTGCTCTCCCCGCCCATCTGCTGATGATTGGCAGTTCTCTCCTGGAGAGAAAGGGAGAAAACTAGGTAGAAGACTGTCAGTCATCAGCAGGGGGCAGTGAGAGCAGGAATTCCTGAATAACCAGGATTCTTCTCAGGTGGCCATGACTCTTTTCCAGGCCCATTCTGCAATGATTGTGATTTTGGTTCTCGGCAACCACTTACTTTTAACTTATAAATGACAGCTAAAATCAACTCACCTGTCTGTACTTTTTTCTGCCTTTAGTATGGGCTGCACAAAGTTGATGACAGGTTCCCTTTAAGGGCAGTGCTTGGTTATTTAGCCTGCCATATAGAGTAATAAGCCTTCAGTATGCAGAGGAGAGGGCATTCGTGTTACCCACACTCCTGCTTTTAAAGATGGCGCTGTGCTACCAGACATCAATGTACACCTATATGACATTACGTCATATCCGAGCAATATGCCATCAATGTTCCAGATGGGAATAGCCCTTGAAGTAATAGAGGCCTTTACCAAGTCTGTAAATAGACACACCATATCAATATAGTCTACTTTTGTAGTTGCATTTAATGAAAAAATATATTATAGTCACCGAGTTATTCAATGAAATCCATCTGTATAGCACCACCTTCTGTTTGTTCTTTTTCTAATTTCTCTATCCACTGAGAAGGAGGAGGATGCACATGCTCAGTTTCATCCTTCAAATGCCATCAGCTGCAGCTAAAGGACTTGTGTGCACTGAGCTGCCAACTTTAAATAAATTTAGGAGAAAAATTGGAGTAATAAATGGGGAGACCTCTGGATCCATGTGAGGTACAGGGTTGGTTCTAGCTTTGTTAGAAATAGATTGTCTGGTACTACATGATTTTCATATTTTATAGTAATCATATTTTATATTAATCACAATGTAATCCATTCAACAAAAACAATTTCTTGCATTAACATTTGTTGCTGGTTACTTAAAAAAATAGCACAGGTGTGTCACCCTTAGGCTTTCACTCTGATACCGCACATGACGTGGCTATCATACAAATGCCTATTTTTTGTCCGCGGACAAGAATAGGACATGTTCTATTCTTTTTGCAGGGCCGGGGCACAGAGCAACAGATGCGGACAACACACAGTGTGATGTCCGCATCTTTTGCGGCCCCATAGAAATGAATAGGTCCGCATTAATAATAAGATAAAATATACAACCCAGTCAAAGCTGATAAAAAATTCCATTTGGGGAGGTGAGAAAGGATTATATACGAGCCATATTGTAACGGGGAGCCGGCAGCGCACTCCATCCCTGCAGCGCCAGTGGTCTTCCGCGTCTATACAGGAGCAAGGATACGCCATGCGTCCTCACCTCCATGACGATGAGGAGGGAGGAGGAGTTGGCCTCAGACACGGCCGGCATCCTCATATCCCTAGGAACCCAGGGGAGGAGAGGACCCAGCGGCGCACGCTTCACAAGCGTGGCCGGTGTCCTCCATCCCCTAGGCAACAAGCAGCAGGGAGATGTTGTAGTTTTTAATGGTGTCATTTTGGGATATACATAGCTTTCTGATTAACTTTTATTAACTCTTTCTGGGAGGAATTTTTACGTTATAAATTTTACAGCATTCATTTTATGCCATAAAAAATTATTTTTTAACAATTGATGCTTGTAAACAGTGTACAGCAGCAGGCACCTGACAGCTGTTTATGAGCCAGCACCATGTTTAAAGACTGCAGGTGACTGCATTTGGAATACTAGTATGTCTATTTGCTAGAATCGGTTAATGTTACCCATAATAAAAGAAAAATGGCCTGATGGAAAAAAAAACAAAAAACAAATAGTGTTTTTGGCTGTTACAGATAAGAGTAGATATGCGTAGGGTGCGCACAATTATCATTTTTGGTGCCCTGAAATTCCTGATGACAGTGCTGGTTGACATATCAGACTGCGAGTTAATGTGACTGCAAGTTAATGTGGTCATGTCCATCATTGCAAACAATTTTGTTTTATCCATCTTTTTTACATATACAAATACCAAGTCTGATTTTTCATCTAAATTAACACTAATTCTGGACCTGGCATTGGCAATCTCTACTACTTGAGATTAGCTGACTTTCTTCTATAGATGTTTGCAGGCATATATTTATTTTACAGTGGTTTATTCTTTTCCCACTTCCCCTTTTCATCTGCTATACATCTTTTCTATTTTTTTTGGTTGGTGCTGGTCTATATTCATAGTTATATTGTATTATGGCTCCATTATAAGAAGATATCCTTTGAAATATATGGGCTTATAGTGTACCACCATGTTTCTGTGATCTTTTACACAGGAAAATTAATGTCTTACTCTATGGATTTCTACATATTTATATGATATGTTCTATGGGACTGTGCATTAAGGCTTTTAAGAGTGTCTATTTCTCTGTAATTCAGATTTTTACAGATTCTGTGTGCCATTATAGAGACTTTGGGGCACATTTATGAAGATCGGCGTTTTATATGCTGGTCTTGATAAACCCCTAGGCTGGTGGATCCGCCAGAGTTATGTAGAGGTTCAGGCCTCTTCATAACTTGGACTCATCCAGCGCCAGCTTCCTAGCTGTCTTACATTTAGGCCTTATGCACACGACCGTAAGTATTTTGTGGTCCACAAAAACAGATCCGCAAAAAATACGGATGACGTCCCTATGCATTCCGGATTTTGGGGAACGGAACAGCTGGCCCCTAATAGAACAGTCCTATCCTTGTCCGTAATGCAGACAATAATATGTTCTTTTTTTTGTGGAACGGAACTATGGACATATACGGAAATGCAATGCACACAGATTAACTTCCATTTTTTTTGTGGACCCATTGAAATGAATGATTCCGTATGCGGTCCGCAAAAAAAAAGAAATGCACACGGAAAGAAAATACGTTCTTGTGCATGAGGCCTTAGACCTTTTTCTTTACCATAAACAGGCATAGAAAATGTCAAATGAGACTGGCCTGCCAGCCTGTCGCTTCCCCACCCACGCCCACAATTTTGGACCAGGCATGAGTGGGGAAAAGTCACAGATAGAGGCGCAACTAACCTTTGCACCGCCATCTGTGCCTGAAATACGCCTAATATAATTTAGTATAATAAATTACCCCCCTTGTCTATACAGCTTTAACATGCCCATGAGTTCAAAAGCTAAATTCACACATCATTTAGGTCACATTTTATGGCAATTGTAGCAGTATTTTTGAGGTTAAAAATACAGTGTATATATTAGAGATGAGCGAATATGCTCGTCCGAGCTTGATGCTCGTTCGAGCATTAGGGTATTCGCATATGCTCGCTACTCGGACGAGCATATCGCGATCCTCAAGGAAATGGCATCTTCCTCTTCCTGTTAGGCGCCTTTTCTCAGCCAATCAACATGCAGGAGAGTCTTTGGTACCTCCTAGCATCACATGGGGTCCCTACAAGTCGATAGCAGGGATTGGCTGGCCAGATCAGATGACCTGGGAATATATGAATCTGGTCCCGCGCTGCTCGCGTCAGACGCCGCCTGCATGAGATTAGGAATAGAGCTAGTGTGCTGTACAGCAGTGTCAGTCTATAAAATACGTATTTTCTCAGTTATATGTACTACAGTCCAGTGAAAAATTGAGTGGTTTGCGGTAAAATAACCGCCATTTAAAGACTACGTTTTTTATCAGTTATATGTACTACAGTCCGTTAAAAAATGGAGTGGTTTGCGGTAACATAGCCGCCATTTTAAGACTACGTTTTTTTTCTCTCAGTTATATATACTACAGTCCAGTGAAAAATGGAGTGGTTTGCGTTAAATTAGCCGTAGTCTAAAAATTCCTTTTTTTTTCTCAGTTATATATACTACAGTGCAGTGAACAATTCTGTCGTGTGCGGTATAGTAGCTGCACTCTAGTTTTGACACCAACAAGTGACCAAGTTAGTTGAGGTAGCAGGTGAAGCACATAAAATTTTACACTGATACAGCATGGCGGTAAACCCAGAGTGACCAAGTTACACTCAGGTAGCAGGTGAAGCACATAAAATTTTACACTGACACAGCATGGCGGTGAGCCCAGAGTGACCAAGTTATACTCAGGTAGCAGGTGAAGCACATAAAATTTTACACTGACACAGCATGGCGGTGACACCACCAATGCCTTGGTCAGACTGAGATTGCAGTCAAATGGCTGTAGGTGAGCCTCCCAAAAATTTGTTTTGGAGTTTCTGAAGTTGACCCTCCTAAAAAATTGTTTTGGAGTGCCTGTAGTTGACCCTCCTGTAAAATTGTTTTGGAGTGTCTGTAGTTGACCCTCCTAAAAAAATTATTGGAGAGAGGGCCTGTAGGTGGCCCTCTGTAAACATTGTTTGTAAAGAGCGCCAGTTGGACCTCAGAAACATTGCCTGTTGGCTCAGCGTTTGTGTGCGAAGAGGAGGAGGAGAGGATACATAAAGAATCTTCATGCTGCTTTCCCCCGGTGGAGATGTGCATTCTGGTGAAATCCAGGCTTTATTCATTTCAATAATTGTCAGCCTGTCAGCGCTGTCAGTTGACAGGCGTGTACGCTTATCAGTGATGATGCCACCAGCTGCACTGAAGACCTGCTCTGACAACACGTTAACGGCAGGGCAGGCCAGCACCTCCAAGGCGTATAGCGCCATTTCGGGCAACGTGTCAAGCTTTGCAACCCAGTAGTTGTATGGAGCAGAGTGATCACGCAGGACGTTGGTATGGTCAGCTAGGTACTCCCTCACCATCTTTCTGAACAGCTCCCCCCTACTGGGGGACGGGTGACATAGTCTTGCTGGGGTGCCATAAAACTGGCAAAGACCTTGGAGAGTGTTCCCCTGCCAGTGCTTGACAAGCTGCCTGCTCCCCTCCTCTCCCCGGCTAGTTGGCCCACAGGACTACGTCCTCTGCTGCTAGCAGTGTCAGATGGGAAGGATAGTTTCAGCTTGTACACCAGAGACTGTTGATATTGATTCACTCTCATACTCCTTTCCTCTACAGGAATGAGAGTGTAAAAGTTCTGCTTGTACCTGGGGTCCAGTAGGGTGAACACCCAGTAATCGGTGTTGTCAAAATTGCTTCTAACGCGAGGGTCACGGGAAAGGCAGCCTAACATGAAGTCAGCCATGTACGCAAGAGTCCCAACACGCAAGAATTCCCTTTCCTCAATAGGCTGACTCTCCATTTCCTCCTCCTCCAACTCCTCTTCAGCCCATACACGCTCAACAGATAAGAAGGAATGAGCATAGGTACCCTCTTCAGTCTCGCCAACAGTCTCCTTCTCTTCCTCCTCTTCCTCCTCATCCTCCTCCTCCTCCTCCTCCAATACGCGCTGAGAACATACCTGAGGGTGCTCTTTTTCAGCAGACAAAGTTGCTTAACACCTGACAGATATCAGACATCCACGTCCACTCCTCATTGTAGACTTGAAGAAGCTGACTAACCTGACTACCAGTTCTCGTGGAAGTTGTCATCTGGCAGTCTACAATCGCTCTGCGCTGCTTGTAAACCCTGGCTAACATGTGTAATGTGGAATTCCATCGCGTGGGCACGTCGCACAACAGTCGGTTTGCAGTCAGCTGTAAGCGCCGTTGCCCTGCCCTGAGAGTGCCAGCATCTGTGGTTGACTTGCGGAAATGTGCCCAGATGTGACGCACCTTGGTGAGCAAATCAGACAAATTGGGGTAGGTCTTGAGGAACCACTGAACCACAAGATTGAACACGTGGGCCAGGCAGGTTTTATATGCAGTGTTTATATGGATTGTTGTTACTTTTGGAAATAGTATTGGTGTATAATGGCACATGTGTGAGCCTGCCGAGTTGCAGAGCCGCCACTAGGTTACGCCCGTTGTCACACACAACCATGCCTGGTTTGAGTTTCAGCGGCACCAGCCAAAGATCGGTCTGCGCCGTGATGCCCTGTAACAGCTCTTGGGCAGTGTGCCTCTTGTCACCTAAGCTCAGCAGTTTCAGCACCGCCTGTTAGCGCTTACCCACGGCAGTGGTGTTGGAGGAAAAGGCATAATAAGTCTGAGAAACCATGACCGAGGTAGGCCCCGCAATCCTTGGTGTGGGCAGCACATGAGTAGCCCCAGGGTCAGACTCGGTCCCAGCCTCCACCAAGTTAACCCAATGTGCCGTCAGGGAGATATAGTGTCCCTGCCCGCCAGCACTTGTCCACGTGTCCGTGGTTAGGTGGACCTTCTCAGTAACCGAGTTGGTATCGAGTTGGTCAAGGAACGGATGATGTTCTCTGACACATGCTGGTGTAGGGCTGGGACGGCACATCCGGAAAAATAGTTGCGGATGGGGACCAAGTACCGAGGGACAGCCACCGCCATCAGGTTGCGGAAAGCCTCAGTTTCTACCAGTCTAAAGCACAGCATCTCCAGGCTTAGCAGTTTCGAAAATGTGGACGTTTAGGGCTTGTGCATGTGGGTGGGTGGAATTGTATTTGCGTTTGCGCTCCAATGTCTGATGCAAAGACAGCTGAAGGTTGCACTGGGACACATTAGTGTAGGGTGTGGAGGATCGTAGAGGTGAAGGGGTGGTTGTAGGGCGGGAGGCGCTTGTGCCGGGGTCCTGGGCGGGGGGTTGACTCGAAAAGCCAGCATATGACACAGGGGAAGAAGCAGTGGTGTGATCCTCAGGAGGTGAACGGCCTTGGTTCCATTGAGTCGTGTGTTTAGCACTCATATGCCTGCGCCTGCTGGTAGTGGTTAGGCTGGTAGTGGTGGCTCCCCTGCTGATCCTGGTGTGGCACAAGTTGCACACCACAGTCTGTCGGTCATCCTCACTTTCTTTAAAGAACCTCCAGACTTGCGAACATCTAGGCCTCGGCATGAGAGCTTCACTCTGTGAAACAGTTGCTGATCTACTTGCTCTGGCCCTGCTTCTCCCTCTGGCCACCCCACTGCCTCTTCCAACCTGTTCTGGTGCTGCACTTGCCTCCCCCTCAGAAGCACTGTCTTGACTAGGCTTACCAACCCAGCTTGGGTCAGTCACCTCATCATCCACCTGCTCTTCCTCCGATTCTTCACTCTGCTCCCCCCTCGGACTTACTGCCCTGACAACAACATCAATGTCTGCCAACCGTGTCTCATCATCATCCGACACCTCTTGACGCACTACTTGCACTAAGTCCACACTCTCATCACCCATAGACTGCGAAAGTTCTAAATTTTGGGCATTAGGACAGAGCAACTGCTCAGGTTGCTGTTGAGCAGTGGTTTGTGTCTCTGGGTAGGGTCCTGAAAAGAGTTCCTGTGAGTATGCCGGATCTGAATCCATATTTTCCATGGGGGGGGGGCAGGCTGGGGGGAAGGAGGTTGAGCTGGAGGAGCCAGAGGTCTACTCCCTTGGCTAGCATGGGTGGACTGCATGGAAGACTGGGTAGTGGATAAATTACTGGAAGCATTATCCGCTATCCACGTCATCACCTGTTCGCACTATTGTGGTTTCAATAGTGGTGTACCACGTGACACTGTAAGTTGCAAGATAAAGCTGGGGAGCGAAACTCTGCGGCGTTCCACTGCTCCCTCATCAGTAAGTACTGTGTCACCTTGCCCAGGACCACGGCCTCTGCCCCCTTCATCACTTGGATGGCCAGTTCCTCGTCCTCGACCCTTAGCCCTTGGGTTCAACATTTTGTGTAATCTCTAAACTGTAGAATTAATTTCTGAGGCCAAATACATATTCCCTAGACTTTGCCTAGTGTACCACACACCACAGAATTTTTCACTGGACTGTATTAAATGTATCTGAGTGAAAAAGCGTATTCTCTAGACTGCCGCTAGTGTACCGCACACCACGCAATTTTTCACTGCACTGTAGGATATATGAATGAGAGAAAAAATGTATATTTTGTAGACTCCGGCTAGTGTGCAGCACACGACAGAATTTTGCACTGCACTGTAGGATATATGAATGAGAGAAAAAATGTATATTTTCTAGACTCCGGCTAGTGTGCAGCACACAACAGAATTTTTCACTGCACTGTATGATATATAACTGAGAGAAAAAACGTAGTCTTTAGACTGCCGCTAGTGTACCTCACACCACACAATTTTTTACTGCACTGTAGGATATATGACTAAGGTATATTTTCTAGACTCCGGCTAGTGTGCAGCACACAACAGAATTTTTCACTGCACTGTAGGATATATGAATGAGAGAAAAAACTTATATTTTCTAGAGTTCGGCTAGTGTGCAGCACACAACAGAATTTTGCACTGCACTGTATAATATATGACTGAGCGAAAAAAAACGTATTTTCTAGACTGCGGCTATTGTACCGCAAACCACTCCATTTTTCACTGCACTGTAGGATATATGACTGAGAGACAAAAACATATATTTTGTAGACTCCGACTAGTGTACCGCACACCACACAATTTTTTACTGCACTGTAGGATATATGACTGAGAGAAAAAAGGTATATTTTCTAGACTCCGGCTAGTGTGCAGCACACGACAGAATTTTTCACTGCACTGTAGGATATATAAATG
>ONZH01026832.1:0-77821 GCA_900303285.1 Rhinella marina
AACTTGCTTCACTTTCAACTACCTCACCCCCCGACACTGTGTCTCGCCATTGTTCCACCACCTCCTCAGACAACACTGGTAAATCCCCACTGTCAGCACACTGAGACTGCAAAAAGTCTTGCGAATTGGGGCAGAGAATGTTCTGGGGTAGCACATCAGAGAAGGGGTGACTATGGGGTTCCAGGGAGTACGTGACCACATGCAATCTCCATCCAAAAAGTCATACTGAGGCTTCACCACCATGCTTTACACTGCAATCTTATTGAAAGACAGACAATCAGGGGTTCACCGGCAGGTTGTCAGGCAGCATTTTTAAGTGGGTCACCATTACCGTGTCCCTGAAAATTGCCTTGGGGTCATCACCAGACTATTGGCCAGATTTAGAAAAATGGTGCAATTAGAGAGCCTCAGAGG
Source organism: Rhinella marina (assembly GCA_900303285.1). Classification (NCBI taxonomy): domain Eukaryota; kingdom Metazoa; phylum Chordata; class Amphibia; order Anura; family Bufonidae; genus Rhinella; species Rhinella marina. The sequence continues at coordinate 415 of ONZH01026832.1, forward strand.
CATCCCTACATGCTGCCCCTGGTGTTTCCTATCCATTTCCAAGGTGTTTCCATCTTTTTCTGAGGTTTTCACATGTTGGGGCAAACTTGACTGTGCAGAACCTTTGGCTCCTGCAAAAATATTCGGGTCTCCCATAGACTTTAATGGGATTCGTGATTCGGCTCGAACCCACGAATCCCGCGGAAAATTCGGGTCGAATTCCGAATCCCCGAATATTTTAGGATTCGATCAACTCTAGTCTGGATCCCTCTGTGGAATCCGCATGGATGTTGCTCATGCATTGAAGACCGCAACGGCCGTGTGCATGAGCCCCTAGGCAGAGAAAATCATGGAGGAAACAGTTTCTACTAAAGAGGGTGAAATAGCAAAAAATGTTAGAAGAAAGTTGTTAAACATAATCTCACTATTGTAACACTGTAATACTAAGCATTCATAAACCATACAGAGAGTTGGCATTGTATAATTCACTTAACTCAGTATTGTATGTATTAATGCAGAAGGGTGTAGGAGGACAAAGCAGTCCCGCCCAACTCTGAGGCTGTGGCTTCCAGTCATCCCACATGTAAATCAGTTAATGCCAGCTTTCTGATCTAAGGGATGTCTATTTGATAATTATGAGTGCTATGCGAGTGCCAGAATCAAATATTAGTGGAAGGCTGAGAAAAATAACATGCAAGTATTATTATAGAAATACAGTACATTCGGAAGGTCTTCAGACTCTTTTTTCACATTTTGTTATGTTGCGGTCTTGTGCTAAAATAAAAAAAGAAACAGTTTTTCCCCCCATCATTCTCCACTTAATACCCAATAAGTGAAAACAGAATGTTAGAAACCTTTGCTAATTTATTGAACAGGAAAAACTAAAATCTTGCATTGAGATAAGTATTCAGACCCTTTAGTCAGGATTTAGTTGAAGCTCCTCCATCAGCGATTACTGCCTCCAGTCTTCTTCAGTATGATACTACAAGGTTTGCACACTTGGGGGATTTTATGCCATTCTTCTCAGCAGATCCTCTCAAGTTCTGTTAGGTTGGATATGGAGCCTTTTTTAGATCTCTCCACAGATGTTCGATTAGGTTCAAGTCAAGGCCCTGGATTAGCCACTCAAGGATATTCACAGAGTAGTCCCTAAGCCACCCCTGTGTTGTCTTGGCTGTGTGCCTAGTGTAATTGCCTTGTTGGAAGATAAACCTTTGGCCTGGTCAGAGATCCAGAGCACTCTGGATCAGGTTTTCATTAAGAATATCTCTGTACTTTGCTCTATTCAGCTTTCCCTCAACCCTGACCAGTCTAACTGTCCTCCACAGTATGATGCTGACCTTCTATCAGTAGCCATTTTATGGACAGGACCTCCCTGCAGAAAGCACAAATGATTTGCCCAACAAGGGGGAATGGCTTATGAAATACAGAAAATGGTGCAGAATACCAACATAGGCTATAATAGTATGTGCCATACAGTCATCCTATGTACACATTGGTTTACAATCCCAAGAAAAAGTTAGGGGTAGAGTAAGGACCACTTGTTGTTCATCTGCCAGCTTTCCTTGACTAAACTGTCCCTACATCTGACTGTTGCTAACCTGGATTCCTAAATTTGCAGCACCAACATTTCCTTAATTGTCAGTTCACTTTCTCAGGCATCACACTTTCAGAGGGCCCAGGCACCTTATGAATCAGTTTCAAGTTTGGGTTCAAATGTCACATGCTCTCCCAGGTCTACTCAATCTTGGTAGACCTACTGAAAAATCTCATCCAATACAGTTGGGAGCAGAAAATTGACATCATGCTCAAAAAGGAACAATGCCATATATTTTGCCTCCTGGTCTACTGTTCCTCTATCAGTTCTGGATAACAGATAACTTATAAAGATGGTATAGGTCCCCCTCAAAATTCTATGTCCTCCAAACTGTCTTTTCCCTGTGTACGATGTAGTTTCAAAGAGATCTATGTTACACATTTTTATGGTTCTGCCCAGTTGTAACTTGGTTGCATTCTTAAGTTTAAAGGGGCTATCCGGGTTATAAATTTTCCCTTTCTCTGTGCTTCTCCTGCCAGGCCTGTACTTGTGCTACTTCTCCTGTTTCATTCAGGAGAGAGGTCACACAACTGCGTTCTTTGCGGATCTGTGGAGACTGTATTTCCCCTGACATCATGACCAGGTATCCACTGATCCCCTCTATCAGAATCCGCGTCTGAATGTTTGTGATGCAGGGCTCCAGATGGTGACCAAAATGGTCGCAAATGCGACTTAGATGCGACTACTGCACAGCCTAGTATCAGAGAACATGGAGCAGATAAAATAAAAAAAATCTCTTACCTGTCCTGCGCCGCGGCTCCGCTCCGGGTCCGGCGCTACTCTGTCTTTCCGGGCGGCTCTGCACTGTCCTGACGGCGTACAGCGTCACGACGTAGTGCGTGCACTCTGACCTGACGCTGCACGCAGTCAGGTGATAGTGCAGCGCCGGGAGGACAGAAGAGCGCCAGACCCGAAGCGGATCTGCGGCGCAGGACAGGTAAGAGATTTTTTTTTTTTTTTTTATTCTGATGGGCGCAGAGTGGGCTGATCTGAGGTCTGATGGGGGCACAGTGGGCTGATCTGAGGTCTGATGGGGCCACAATGAGCTGATCTGAGGTCTGATGGGGCCACAATGAGCTGATCTGAGGTCTGATGGGGCCACAGTGGGCTGATCTGAGGTCTGATGGGGCCACAATGAGCTGATCTGAGGTCTGATGGGGGCACAGTAGGCTGATCCAACTATAATAATCATTGGTGGCAGTGGCCACAGGGTCCCCTCACCCCCCTCACCCTCTTCATTGGTGGTTCAGTGGCAGTTCCGATCGGAGCCCAGCAATGTAATCGCGGAGCTCCGATCGGTTACCATGGCAACCAGGATGCTACTATAGTCCTGGCTGCCATGGTAAGCTCCCTGCTGCCCTGTGCACGAAGCCCTGGGCAGCAGGGAGAGTGTAAAGTCCTATTCATCCTGAACACACGCCGGGTGGCATCCGTGGTATTGCAGATCCATACTTTTGCGGATCCACAACACTACGGCCGTCTGAATGGCCCCTTAATCACCCCCTTTCCCAATATACTATAAAATATATTAATAAATATCCGAAAAGTCCAAACTATTAAAATATACAAAAAATCTCCTATACAGTGAACACGTAAAAGAAAAAAAAAAAAACAAACCTCACAATTCGCCATTTTTTAGTCACCTTGTCCCGCCCAAAAAAATAGGATAGGACAATTCTATTAATGGCCAGACGTTCCATCTCCTCCAAGTATTTTTTTAAAATTATAATTATATGTATTTAAATTTGGCGCCTAAAAATTTTATTTGGCTCCTAAATTTTTCAGTTCAGGAGCCAATGGCTCCTAGGTATTTTTTTTAGTCTGGAGCACTGTGATGTCAGACCCATGAGATCTTGGAATGGTGGTCAATGCTCTCAATCCACAAGCAGGTTAGGAGGAGTCCACTGCTTGTCATATCAAGGTTGTGTGGGGGGAAACATTAGAAGGAGACAGCAAGGGGATGATGGAGGGTGTAGAGCAGGGCTGGCCAACCTGCGGCTCTCCAGCTGTTGCAAAACTACAACTCCCAGCATGCCCAGTCTGCCTACAGCTATCATCCCACAGCAGGGCATGGTGGGAGTTGTAGTTTTACAACAGCTGGAGAGCCTCAGGTTGGCCAGCCCTGGTGTAGAGGGATGAGTTTTCAGCCCAGAGAATGGGTGTAGTAGGCTTTTACATTTCTGGCTGATCTTGCAGCACACAACACTATAGGAAGTGTTGTGGCTGCTGCTCAGCTAAGCCCACAACCTAGAAGTTCAGGATGTAAACTATGGAAACCAGCAGGACTGCAGATTCAGGAAACGCTCACAGGTAGCCCATTATGATCTGTCGGAGACTAGACAAGGTTTACACAATTAAGTGACTTTTTTTAGGATTCCACACAAACCCTTGACTATTCCCCTGATGGAAGTCTCTGCTCCAATATGCTCTTCTTAATCCGCCACACAACTCTTCTCTCTAATGATACCAGAAATCACTTATCTTGCTTTTGTTGAATGTAGCCAAAATGTGCATTCCCCTTGACTTCGATGTTGGAAGCCATCATCCCTGACCCTGTGCTTTTCCAAGATTTTTGAAATAATGGACATGGAAAATCTGAACTCTTTTCACATAAAACACAGCCGCAGCTTTTTCAAGACTTTCCCTTTTTAGTGTCTCCAAAGAGTATTGGGACTCTTTTCTCAACCGTCTAAACATCAGCCTATGTACAGCGCCCCTCTTGCCTAAACCCTACTCCCATTTGAAGCAGGATATGTAGGCCCCGATAACTCTCAGATTATGACCCCAAAGTCAATCTAACCAGGGGCGGATTGGCCATAGACCTTACAGGAAAATTTCCCGGTGGGCCGATGCCCAGGGGGCCACCCAAGCTCTCCTGGTGGCCACAGGCCAGATACATAATGATCTGATGCTCAACGGCCAGTTGCCCTCATGAACTCAACTGTATTACTGTCCTCAGGATGATGATACAGTTGAATACTGTGGAGAGGGGGGCAGTATGTTGTGCAGCACTGTGGTATTTGATTCTGCTGCGGTACGTTGTGCTGCACTATGGTATTGCAGGCCCTGTCTACTTCTGTTGTCCATGCCTACTTATGTTGCCTTATATCAATTTAGATCCGCCTAAAACATGGGGCCACTTTTATTTTTTTTTCCAGGGCCAATTTAAGTTCCCAATCCACCCTTGAATCTAACCATTTTTGCTAAATTACATTTGTTGAGTCTGATTTTCCGGTTTTGATAATTTCAGATGCAGAATTTATATGACAATTTCCTGATGTATTAGATGTGAAGGCATATTCTAAATTTACAATGAAACAATTATAACTGATAGGCTTAATAGATTTTCTGAAGCAATCTTTTAAAACATTTTTTTAAACTACGGTATTTTATTCTATTCTTTTAAATTACAGTATTTTAAGCTACAAACGCTTTTTTACTCTGTAAGGATTATAACAGCAATAAGGTTAATATTATTAGCTTTCAATATAGGCACCATGACAGAGTCTGAAGCACTAACTAAGTCCTCATGCACACGACCATATGTGTCTTGCGGTCTGCAAAACGTGGATCTGCAAAATACGGATGACATCCATGTGCGGTCCTGTAAAACATAAAAAAAAATGCAACAGCACTCTGCGAACACAGACAATAAAATGAGTACATATAATACTGCCATACTCACTATCTACACGATACTAGCGCTACATTGTAAATGTGAGATTCTCGGCAAATAATTTTGTAAAAAAATTATCAGTGCCCATCTGCCATACATCAAGGCGATCTCTTTAAGACGGGAACCTAACACTAAACGCCATAGTCACTAAGTGCCATCATAGCAGCCTCCATAAATGCATGTGTAGTCCTACACTTGGCAGCAAAGTGCAGGCCACAGACCCATTGAAGTCAATGGGTTAGCAAAAAAAAGATGCAAAACGGATATCACAAGGACGTCATCCACGTTTTGTAGACCGCAAGATAAAGAAGACATGCACCATACACGCCACACCTGCTGAAATTTATCGAGTCATCCATGATTTTCATAAACCATTCTTTCATATGAAAATATAGTATTTACTAGATTCCTCCATTATGATAAGGATTGAGGCCTTTCTGCCATCCATCTCATAGCAATAGCTTTTCTAGCGTAAAATAAAGCACCTCACTATAGGATTTGTTCATTATAGGACCCCACATCTTCCTGGATAATACCAAGGAGGCAGATTTCATGTAATTATGGAACCAGTTTACCCAGTATCTCCAGTAATAACTGTAGTATTTCTGTCCAAAATGAGGAAACATAAGGACATAACCAAATAAGATGGACAAAGCTTTAGCGGAAATCCTGCCTATATGAAATACATTGGTGTTAACTAACACTGATGGATAATACAAAGTTGTATCATTTTGGTATTTGCAGCAGGAGCTACCCCTAGGTGAAATTGTTGCGCTGTTACCCAGTGTTCCAAGGAGAGAGAGAGGATCCGCGTTTTCCATTTAGATTCAGTTATACAGGGTTCATATAGCAATTTGGCAGGTAACAGATAGGTGTATATGAGAGACACTAAAACCTGTCAAACTTTGGGAGCAAAGTATCCCAATCAAAGCATAAGAAGAGATTTCTTTAATTGGAGGTGGGAATTAAAAAAGAAGGGCATGATGTAACTAAATACATATGAAAACTTCAATTTCAAGTACTGAAAATGAATCCTTAAGTTCCATGGTTGTTTTAAGAGTACCAGTAGAGTTGAACACTTGCGACACCGTTTGTAATCCAAAAGATCCCCCAAAGTGAATATCTGATATCCTAGTTAAATAAGAGAGGCCAGAGTTACACCATAACATACCTCCCTACTTTGTAAATGAATAAAGAGGGACACATTGTGCGGCGTGCCAAATTTTTTACACACTAGGCCACGCCTCTAACTCTGCCCAAAACATAACTATACACCTAATCCCAACCAGTCCCCTTAATGCCCACACATAGTGGTTATTGCCCCTTCATGCCAACGCACGGTATTTATGCCCACATTGTACCTCTTCACGGAATTATGGCCAGCTGTGCCCCCAGTAATATGCCCAGTTATGTTCTCACAGTAATATGCCCAGCTATGTGCCCACAGTAATATGCCCAGTTATGTGCCCCCAGTAATATGCCCAGCTGTGCAACCCAGTAATATGCCCAGTTATGTGCCCACAGTAATATGCCCAGCTATGTGTCCCCAGTAATATGCCTAGCTGTGCCCACAGTAATATGTCCAGCTGTGCTCCCCAGTAAAATGCCCAGCTGTGCCACCCAGTAATATGCCCACATTGTGCCCCCAGTAATATGCCCACATTTTTGCAGCCAGTAACATGCCCACATTGTGCCCCCAGTAATATGCCCACATTGTGCCCCCAGTAATATGCCCAGCTGTGCCCCCCAGTAATATGCCCACATTGTGCCCCCAGTAATATGCCCACATTGTGCCCCCAGTAATATGCCCAGCTGTGCCGGGATGGTTGGGAGGTATGCCATAAAGAAGTTTCCCCTATATATGCCGTAAAGCGAGATTCCACTTTAGATTGCAACCAAACTTGTCTAGCTAATCTAAGGACCGGTATAAGGTGCCTAGTGATGTTCAGAATTGGGAAACTCTGTTAGGGCTTGTTCACACATCAGTTATTTGAACAGTTATTTCCATCAGTTATTGTGAGCCAAAACCAAGAGTGGAGCCTCCACAGAAATCAGGTATAATGAAAAGATCTGCACCTGTTCTGTGTTTTTGACCCGCACCTGGTTTTGGCTCACAATAACTGATGGAAATAACTGATCAAATAACTGATGTGTGAAAAAGCCCTAACAAGGGTTTGTGAAGTAGTCGAATCTGACATTGAACTTGTCTCTTGAAGACACATTAAGTAAGGTTGGTCGCATCTTAAGATAGAGAGTACCATATTTTTCTTTCTCAGTGAGGCCAGGCCACTCACATTCCTGGACAACAATTTTAAGTTAGCCATCATAACAGAAATGTAAATATGGAACAGAAGGAATGTAGAAATGGATTATGTTCCCAGAATTAGCATGTGTCATGCCATTAAGATATATGAATGTATAGCAAATTATACCTTTATAATGCCATGATGGCCTCAAAATTAATACACCATACCAGAACATGTCCAATAAAACAACAACTCCACACTTATACAATAACTGGCAAACACAGAACAACCATTGCTAGCAGTAATGGAAAGTGCTCATGCCTCAAGAAATATGTTGTAGGGAACTTAGCTGTGGAAGGGGAGTAAAAGGTAAGGAAGAGTGCATAGATTTATGGAAAGTAAGTATAAGAGGAGAAAAGAAATTGCAGTGAAGGAAAAGGAAGATCTCTTTACTCTGCCCCCAGCCACAGTCCATATCAATGAGATTGCAGAGTAACTTAAAACATAAAAAGGAGTTGTAGCTCCACCTTGTGGAGATGAACAGAAAATGAAGGATTTTCCCTCTATTCTCTAAAACACTATCAGCAAAGGGAATGCCAATGGGACCATCATTTAAAGTGGCCAATCTTAACAAGGACTCATTCTTAAATATTGTCTGAAGTAAGAAGTCAGAGAAGGATAGTGCAGATACAAACTGTAGAGATATTATGGAGAAAGGTTTAGACTGTAACAAGCAAAGTATTACTGAAAGAAGTTCCCAGGGGTCCTCATAACTCAGAACAGAATTGGCCTGCAAATGTAATCGGTATACTAGTGGTGAAACGTTAAGTAGCTTCTAAACAGTGCCAAGATATGTATCAGAAGTTAGAAGGATAGGAAAGAATAGTATAGAGAAGTACCATATTTTTTGCTCCATAAGACACACTTTGTTTCCCTCAAAAGTGGGAGAAAAATGGCAGTGCTTCTTAAAAAGTGAACACCAATGAGTGCTTCCATTATGGAAGAGTTCATTAGTACATAGGAGGACCAGGGAGCGGTGAATATAGCAGTGCTGGCTGTACTCCCTGCTGCCTGGTCGCCTGCTGGGCGCCACAAAGTGTCCTGACAGCATAGAGCATCAAGACGTAGTGCACACTATGACCTGATGCTGTGCGACGTCATGTCACAGAGCGGCACCAGCAGAAGACCAAGGAGTGGTGAATGCAGGAAGAGTGTGCTGGATCTCATAAGCTCATAAGAATCGCTTCCATAGACTTGTATGGAAGCGATTCTTCCCATAGAAATGAATGGGGCAGTTAGGTGTAATTACACCTACTCACCACTACCCCCGTTACGGCCAGCATGTAAACAGTGAAGAGGAGGCAGCGCTGATACGGTGCACGCCTCCTCTTCAAACAGCTGATCGGCGGGGGTGCCAGGTGTCGGACCCCCGCCGATCTGATATTGATGACCTATCCTGAGGATACATCATCAATATATATAACTCGGAAATCCCCTTTAAGGACCATGACATTTTTAGCAAATCTGACATGTCTCACTTTATGTGGTGATAACTTTAAAATGCTTTTACTTATCCAGGCCATTCTGAGATTGTTTTCTCGTCACACATTGTACTTCATGACAGTGGTAAATTTGAGTCAAAATATTTCGTTTTTATTTATAAAAAAAAATACCAAATTTACCAAAAATTTTGAAAAATTAGCAAATTTCCAAATTTCAATTTCTCTACTTTGTATTCTCTAAAATACATAGTAATACCTCCAAAAATAGTTATTACTTTACATTCCCCATATGTCTACTTCAGGTTTGGATCCTTTTGAAAATGACATTTTATTTTTTTGGGACAGTAGAAGGCTTAGAAGTTTAGAACCAAATCTTGAAATTTTTCACAAAATTTCTAAAACCCACTTTTTAAGGACTAGTTCATGTCTGAAGTCACTTTGTGAGGCTTCCATCATAGAAACCACCCAAATTACCCCATTTTAGAAACTACACCCCTCAAGGTATTCAAAACTGATTTTACAAACTTTGTTAACCCTTTAGGTGTTCCACAAGAATTAAAGGAAAATGTAGATGAAATTTCCGAATTTCATTTTTTTGGCAGATTTTACGAATCAATTTTTTCCATTAACAAAGCAAGGGTTAACGGCCAAACAAAACTCAATATTTATTACCCTGATTCTGTACTTTACAGAAACACCCCATTTGTGATCGTAAACTGTTGTACGGGCACACGGCAGGTCGCAGAAGGAAAGGAATGCCATATGGTTTTTGGAGGGCAGATTTCAATGGAAAAATTTTAAGTTGTCATGTCACATTTGAAGACCCCCTGATGCACCCCTAGAGTAGAAACTCCAAAAAATTGACCCCATTTTGGAAGCTACGGGATAAGGTGGCAGTTTTGTTGGTACTATTTTAGGGTACATACGATTTTTGGTTGCTCTATATTACACTTTTTGTGAGGCAAGGTCACAAAAAATAGCTCTTTTGGCATTGTTTTTATTTTTTGTTATTTACAATGTTCATCTGACAGGTTAGATCATGCGATATTTTTATAGAGCACGTCATTACAGACATGGCAATATCTAATATGTATACTTTTTTAAATTTATTTAAGCTTTACACAATAATATTTTTGAAACAAAAAAAATTATGTTTTAGTGTCTCCATAGTCTGAGAGCTGTAGTTTTTTTATTTTTTGGGCGACTGTCTCAGGTAGGGGCTCATTTTTTGCGGGATGAGGTGACAATTAGATTGGTACTATTTTGGGGGGTATACACCTTTTTGATCACTTGGTGTTGCACTTTTAGTGATTTAAGGTGACAAAAAATGGCTTTTTTGACACTGTTTTTATTTTATTGTTTTTATTGTGTTCACCTGACGATTTTTGGTTGCTCTATATTACACTTTTTGTGAGGCAAGGTCACAAAAATAGCTGTTTTGGCATTGTTTTTATTTTTTGTTATTTACAACGTTCACCTGACGGGTTAGATCATGTGAGATTTTTATAGAGCGAGTTGTTACGGACGTGGAAATACCTAACATGTATACTTTTTTTTTATTTGTTTAAATGGAACCTGTCACCTCCCAGACACATATAAAACTGCAGCCATTACCTTATATTAGGCCTCAGTGTGATCCTAATCATGCCTTTCTTTCATTAATCTGATCCCCCAATCTTCATGAAAATGTTCTTTTATTTCTGAACAGCGTGCTCTCTGAAGTCATCTTGAAGTCAAGGGGGCAGCGGCCTCCTTGATTCAAGTCAAGTAAAACACGCCCTTCTTGCCTCTGACTGACATTCTCTTTTGTGCCAGGGAACGGTGCGCTCCTACGTGCTGTGCGATCCCGGCTCCAGCTCCTGCACTCTGCCGACTTTCATTTATCTACTGTGCAGGCTCAGGCAGCTCCAGCGAGCGCCCGCCTGTCCTCTGCTACGTACGCACACCTGACCGCACGCCGGTCCTCAGCATAAGCTTGATCACTGGAGCAAAAGAGGAGCCGGCAGAGTGCAGGAGCCGGGATCGCGCAGCACGTAGGAGCGCATCGCTCCCTGGCACAAAAGCAAATGTCAATCAGAGGAAAGAGGGGCGTGTTTTACTTGACTTGAAGCAAGGAGGTCGCTGCCCCCTTGACTTCAAAATGACTTCAGAGAGCACGCTGTTCGGAAATAAAAGAACATTTTCATGAAGATTGGAGGATCAGATTAATGAAAGAAAGACATGATTAGGATCACACTGAGGCCTAATATAAGGTAATGGCTACAGTTTTATGTGTGTCTGGGAGGTGACAGGTTCCCTTTAAGTTTTACACAATAATATATTTTTTGAAACAAAAAAAAAACATGTTTTAGTGTCTCCATAGTCTAACAGCCATAGTTTTTTTTTTTGTTTTTTGGGCGATTGTCTCAGGTAGGGGCTCATTTTTTGCAGGATGAGATGACGGTTTGATTGGTATTATTTTTGGGTACATATGACTTTTTGATCGCTTGGTATTGCATTTTTTGTGATGAAAGGTGACAAAAAAAATGGCTTTTTTAGCACAGTTTTTATTTCTTACGGTGTTGACCGGGCGGGGTGGATCATGTGATATTTTTATAGAGTAGGTTTTTACGGACACGACGATTCCTAATATGTATGTTTTTTAATTTTTTTCTACTTTTTACAATTTTATATGTCACTTTTTATGGGAAATTTTTTTTTTTTATTGTTAAAAACACTTATTTTACTTTTTTTTTTACTTTTTACTAATGTCTCACTATGGGACTTCAACATTACAGGGTCTGATCCCTGTTTCAATGCAGCACAATACATCTGTATTGTACTGCATTGTCTATCAGTGTATTACACACTGTAATACACTGATAGATTGCCTATGAGACCCCAGGCTGTGTCTCATAGGCTTCCTTAGCTGCCGGGCTCCCAAGCCTCTGAGAGGCTTGGGGAGCCGATGCAGCAGGTAAGGGAGAGCAAACCTCCCATATGCCACGGTCAGTAACAGCCGGATCTCTGCTCCTAATGGGGGCACCCGAGATGGGTGGAAGAAAGGACCCCAGGACGAAAACACTTGTTCTGGGGCACTAAGTACCTGCAATTTAGGACCAGCAGTCTCGTCCAGGGTCCTTAAAGGGGTATTCCCATCTCACAAATGTAGTTTGTATAGTTAGATATAGCCATACCAATATTATTACTAATAGAATGTATTTATATAAAATGTACTGTTTAGAAGATTTGCCTATTTGTATATCCATTGTCCCACACACATCAGTCAGGCCGTTGCCCCTAGTTATGGCCACCGCGGCCATGTAGTAGTGGTGGCCGGCTTGCTCCTTTTCAAACCCTCTCTGAGGTAACTGCTGTATTGTGAACGCACATTACATCAGCATGCCGAGACAGATCTTAGGTTTGTAGCATTTTTGTCTGCGTTTCCAAAACGCAGAGAAACGGATCCTGTTCCAAGAACAATTCATCTCTATGGAGCAGGATCCGTTTATAAAGTCTGCGTTTTGGACAGATCCTGACCAGATGTGAAAGTACCCTAATATGTGTCTCTGCATGGTCATGCAATGTGCGTTCACAATACAGCAGTTACCTCAGAGCGGGTTTGAACAAGAGCAAGCCGGCCACCACTACTACATGGCCGCGGTGGCCGTAACTAGGGGCAACGGCCTGATTGATGTGTGTGGGTCAATACCTATACAAATAGGAAAATCTTCTAAACGGTACATTTTATATAAATACATTCTATTAGTAATAATATCGGTATGGCTATATCTAACTATACAAACTACATTTGTGAGATGGGAACCCGGGGTCCTCCAGGCTCAGAGCTCCCCCGCTTCGTTCTCAATATAGGTGCGGGTCCCAGCAGTGGGACCCGCACCTATAAGACAATGGGGGCATATCCTAGAGATATGTCCCCATTGTCTAAGATGGGAATACCCCTTTAAGGCTGGTGTCAGACACAGCTTTTCAAGGCAGTTTTTGATAAGGTTTTTTGAGTCAAAGCCAGAAGTGGATCCAGCAGGAAGTAGAATCATAAGTCCTTCCGTTATATGCTATGTCTGACAGCACTCTAAAACTATTAGTCTGCTTCGGGATTTATGCATTGAAAGAGTCAGTCTACACAAAAGCTAAAATTCAGCCTCTGGCTAGTCACATTCAGCTTCTTTTGTCTGAATAGTTCAATTACAGAGATCCCCTGCTGCCCCCTACTAGTCCAGAGCTGAAGTCCATGCGGCCATAAAGCACAGAGAGAACTGAGCCCAAAATATTAAACTTCAGACTCTGTTTGACCTGCTTGTTTGCGCTTTTATGTCAACCAAAAAGTGGTCTACCCCATTGCTACACCCTACAGAAAATACAATGATAAAAAGCCCAAGATGTATAAATACCTCATTATTTATGTTAGATCTAACTACTAGTTTAAAAGTTTAGCCTCCATTGGTTGCACCCACCCAATGACACGTCTAGTATGTAGGAGGAGGACTGGTCATGTAAAGAGCAGCCATTTGACACTACAATTGAAAAAATGTGTAGTAACAGCAAATAACTAGAAGTACAAATTCCTTACAATGTACAACTAAGAAACACATATAAATACCATTTATGGCTCAGTTTAATTTTTTGTCCGGTGTGTTTTGTCCTGGGACACCAGTAAGTACATGGTAAATATGTTCATGTGGATTTCCTCTGGTGCTCTCCCACACTAAGAATATGCTGGACTATGCAATTAACATGCATAATCAGTTTGGCAAAACACGCTTGATTTCAATGGGGAATAAGCCACTGCTAGATACTTCCTCCGAGAACAAAGGTTCAAGCCTACTGGAATCCATCATCTCCAATCCTTCTTCACCCCCACGTCTGCTATCAGGGGACAGATATGAAGACCCCATACACGTAAGATATAAAGTCTGTGACCAGACTTAGTGTGTCTAAAATAGGGAGATTAGATTATGAGCCCCAGTATGGTGGAATCTACACAATAACAATTTATATGCCCTAGTCTGGGATCACGAGACCATGGTTGGATGGGCATACAACATTCGTAGAACAGCTCCATAAAATCAGTTGTAAACACTGCAACGGACATTTATTAAGACCAGTGTTTTCCACACCTCAAGGCCCTCTGTGCTGCCAGAAGCAGCTCCAACGTTATGTAGAGGCGCAGGCCTGCTACATAATATACAAACAACTGCAATGTGAAAGCAAAAAATCATCCAGACCACAAAAGAACATATAAGGAGAATGTTGGATTTTCTGTAGGGAACCTTTTTGCAGATTTCTTTACAATGACTCAGACTTGAGGAATGCAGTCAGAGTTAAGAAACACTTCCTTTAAAGCCCTGTGATGTCTAGAGACATTGTTTGTGGTTATGTTTTGGACTGTGACACATGGACAATGCACTCACATCTCGTCTACATTATATGCTTTACATTAGCACGTGAACAATATGATTTTGAAAGAATTAAAGTGATTTTTCCAGTACTAGAATACTGATGGCCTGTCTGCTGTTCTGTAGTAGCTACAGTCATTCCAGTACCGGAAACAAAACTGCACAGCTCCATCCATCTCTGCAGCGCAGTTCCCACTGAAGAGAATGGTGCAGCTCTACAGTAACCAGCTCCATCCAATACAGAAATGGATAAAACTGTATAGTTCCAGCGCCAGATCTATTGAAGAAAAGCTGATCACTAGGGGTGCTGGGTGTCAGACCGTTTTGGTATCGATGGCCTACCCTGAGGCCAATATTAAAGGGAGTCTTTCACCCGTTTTTCACCAATATAACTAAAACCACTTCCCACAGAAGATTGCAGACACATCCCAGACATACCTGTGTGCACTGTATTACATGTCCAGGAAAGGCACTTTTATTCTGCAGGAAAACAGCTCCCAAGTGCCCCAGCAAACCAGAGGGGAGGGCTGCTTTAGCTGCTCATATCTTGGGATAGGTAGCATATAGAAAGATAGTTCTGACCTTCTTTGAAAGCTGGCATTCCAAGCTTTCAAATGATACCACAGCATTATATCCAGTATATCAGAAGATATAGCTGTTAGAAATCGGGTCGGAGAGAAAGCTGTTTTTAGTTTCGCTTTCAGCCGGGCACTTGGGAGCTGTTTTCCAGCAGAATAAAAGTGCTTTTCCTGAACATGTAATACAGACAGTGCACACAGGTATGTCTGGGATGTGTATGCAATCTTCTGTGGGGCAGTGCTGTTAGTTATATAGGTGAAAAACAGGTGAAAGACTCCCTTTAAAATACTAGAAAACCCAATTAAATGAATTGTACCACCTATATTGTTTTTACTAATTAAAACTACTAACACTTTTTTATCATCTGTTTTCATTATATGTTATGACTGTAATTTTTTAAATGATATTTTCTGTACATGATTTTTGGCCATCTGAGCTGTAGGCTGGGGAAGGTTCATTGACTTCTGTGTAAGACTGTTTGCCTTCTATTGAACAATGTTATGGGCATGCTCTGTGACGTGGGCAGAGGTCATTGTGCATGGAGAGGGAGGATGTAAGCTGTGAATGTTGTATACATGCTGTAGGTGTTACAATCCATCTTAAAGCGATGGTCTCACTTCAGAAAATAACATTTATCATGTACAGGAAGTTAATACAAGCCACTTACTAATGTATTGTGATTATCCATATTGTTTTCTTTGCTGGCTGGATTCAATTTTCCATCACATTATGCATTGCTAGTTTCCACGGTTATGACCACCATGTAATCCTGCAGTGATGGCCGTGCTTGCACTCTCTAGGAAAAAGCACCAGCCTATGTGTGCTCCCAAGGTCCCAACCACCAGAAAGGCCAGTGCTTTTTCCTTTATTGTCGAAGCACGGCCACCGCTGGTGGATAACAGGGTCGTCGTAGCCATGGAAACGAGCAGTGAATAATGTGATGAAAAAATGAATGAAGCCAGCAAAGGAAGCAACATGGATAATAACAATATATTAGTAAGTGTCTTGTATTAACTTCCTCTACATAATAAATGCTATTTGCTGAAGTGAGACAACCCCTTTAATGCCATTATGATGATGATGAGATGACTGTTGAGAAGTGAACTCTACAGAACAAGAGGTATCAGACTACTGACTGTCCGGTGTGCAAAACTGCAGGATTTATCTATAGTATATAGACAATAACTTATTAAAAAAAGTCTTTTAAAAATTATATTGAACATAAAAACTTGATTTATGCAATAGGTGATTCATTTTAAAGAATTACCAGCTCAGTATCTAATCTGGAAGCCTTGGTTTATAACATGTACAGCTAACCTCCAAATCACAGGGTAATGAATTGTCTGCGTGTGCATTCCATTCTGCACAATACACCACTCTGCCCTATAAAATGAGTCAGAAGCCGCTCTGACTGCACAAATATTTCTAGATTTTATCCAAAGAATTCATGTATTTCCCTCTCTTCAGAAGGAAACAGGTGTTTCCAGCAAAGACGCAGGATAAATCTACTTTAAAAAGGGGTTTCCCTTGGTCTGAAGGGATGGAAGTGCTCAGTGTTTTTAATTCCATACAAAAATGAAGACATACGCTCAGGCGGCTATTGTGTCCAACGTGTGGATCAGATTTCCATGTGTGAATTTCTATTACACTTAATACCAGATAAATCTGGCAAAGGAACAGCTGGCATTTGCCTGTTGTGAACATCGCTCAAAACAGCTTTAGGAACAAGGTCATTTGAGGGTGAACAGTCGCTGCTGTGTAGCCCAGAGAAGCAGGAGAAAGGTCACATCTTAACAATAATGTCACATGGAATATTGTGTTTTTACAAATGTTTAAAGGCTATGGCCACCTTTGACATAAAAAAAAATATTTTTACATGTTTGTGGTTACTAGCAAAAAAATAACTGTTGCATTAAAGTTTCTTTTACATGGACCAATGTTTGAGGCAACTATCGGGAATAAACAAGACATTCCCAATAATTGCCTGATCGCCAGCAGAGATGAGAGCTGCATTTATCATCTCTGCTATATGGTGATTGCTGTGTATATAACATCATTAATCCAGTCATTGTGCCTCTGCATGAACAACACAGGCCTAATTTCATCTTCATGGATGACAATGCGCCAGCTCATCGACGTCACATCATTAGGGAACGGCTGCTGGAGACTGGGGGACCTCAAATGAAATGGCCTGCGCCTTCTCCAGACCTGACTCTCATAGAAAACCTATGGGATCAGCTGTGGGAGTTGCCGTGTAGAAGTTTGTCACTCTGTACCCCAGAACCTCAATGACCTTGGGGCCACCCTTCAAGATGAATGGGATGCCATTCCTCAGCAGACAATAAATCAGCTTGTGGACAGCATGAGACATTGTTGTCAAGATGTAATTGATGCTCAAGGCCACATGACAAGCTTTTGAGACATTGACATTTGTTGTGGGGGTATATCCACCACTGGTGTCGGCTTTTGTTTCAATAAATTGTTTGAGATGAGGAAATCACCATTGCATGCTTCGACTTAAATGTCCTCCTTTCATGATATAATTACTGTTGCGTGAACTTTTTAGGTTTTCCATAAATTTTACTTGAAAGCCAAATATCGCTAACTTTTTGTGAGTAGTGTATATATTTATACAGAAAAAGGGAAATGCCATGCAGCTGAGTGAAGAGCAGTACTTGGACAATGTTTCCAAAGACTATGAGCAACACAAATATTTGCCAAGTTGATTTCATATACTTTACAGACAGGATACATACAGTACTATGGGTGCTTAGAAAATGTGTTACTGAATTGTAAAACCTGCACATATGAACTGACGGGCTTGCACTTTTCCCTAAGTAAGCAAAAGGTATAATCATGGATTGTTCTGATATTCTCAGCAGTATGAATGCAGAGGAGAAACTTAGCTTCTAAATATGTAGATCTTTATTCCTGTTAGAAAGATACATGATGTAAACTGTAGTGAAGGTAATCTGCTTACCAGTGACTGTATTTGTGAGTTATAACCTCCATTCTGATCCTAAGCTGTGTCATGTGACCAGAACTCTGACTACCCAAATAACTCAGCATCTTATGACAGAAAACTAGTTTCTCTATGTATTCCTTATGGAAGCCTAAATGTCAGTCTTATGGGAATGAGTAAAGAAACTGACTTGCTGTCCTGTGTCAGTTGGAGAGGCAGAGTGTTGGTCACATGGCACAGCTGAGGATCAGAAGGGAGGTTATAACTCACAAATAGAGTCACTGGTAAGAATATTACTTTCACTTCCTTTACATCATGTAATAATAAAGATTTTTTTTAACAATTATCCTGTGGATATGATAAGTTTCTGCTGGACACTTGCTGGAAATCCAATCAATGGGACCCTCACAATCAAGAGGGAGCCGTTTCCCCCATTTGAATGGATTGGTATTGTGCATGCACACTCCATTCAAAGCCCATAGGACTAGTACAGCACTTGTCCATCTTCGCCAGTCCCATAGACGTTAAATGTAGCAGTAGCATACAAGCATGACCCTACTGTTGTGATCGGTGAGGGTCCCTACAATTACAACCCTGTGTTCAGATACTTCTCTTCCATCCTGTTGATAGGTGAGAAATGTTTATTGTGGGACAACCCTTTTAATGCTTTTTACATGTGGTATTGTTTCACACTTGTGCATTTCCACAGGAAACGGGAGTTTTCTTGAACATAGCAAACAGTGAAGGAGTGTTGATTACAAAATGTTACTAGCGGACATGGCAGAAATTAAGCAAATAGTGAATGTGATTATTTATAGACAAGAGAATGACAGTTTGAAACCATGTTCTCTTGACATTAAGAGCTGTACTGGCTCGGAACACACACTTCTACCATGTGTATAATGCCTTAACCATGTATTAACCAACATGTTAATTTATACTTTTCAAAACTTTGGCCATTTTCACGTGGTCAGTATTTCGTATTTTGCATCAGCATTTGAAAGCCAAAATCCAGAGCGGGTCCAAAATCCAAAAGAGGTTCCACTACTGCTTTTATACTGTTGCAAAAATACTAAAAATGGTAGTACAATTACTACAAATTATCCCTTATCCCATGGACAGAGGATACTTAACTGACTGGTGTAGCCCGACTACTTGGACCTCCAACAAACTGGAGATTACGGGATGTGTTCCCCCAACCTTATGAAGCAACTATCCAGAATGTGCCCTGCCTCTCCAGTCACTCTCTATGGGACTGCTGGAAATAGTAGAGTATTATCATGGGGGTCCTTGCAGCTGGAACCCACCTAACAAGAAAACAAAAACAAAAAAAAAAAACAGTTCGGATGCTTGTCCAGAAAATTATGACTCCCTAAATGGCTCCATTCCCTAGAACCCGCTGTCCCTCACTTTGCTGACCAGTGAGCAGCACAGGCATGCTGCATAGGAAATACTGTATTACCAGTGCCAACTACATGAGTTAAAGGTAAGTGGTGAGGGTTAAGATCTTGGGTAATCAATAGTGATACAAGTACATTTACATCCATGAAAAAACATATTTACCTAAATCTTGTGAGAGACTATGCACTCATTACAAAAAAAAAAAAAAAAATAACCACTCGCTCAGATAGAAGTCTGCATCATTGGCTGAGAGAAGCAGGATGGTTGTTTTGATGAATTGTCCGCCATCTAGGCCGTTCTGACCCAATAGGAGAAGTGTTTACATGAGGGCACACAAACACACCAAACAGGCTCCAAACTGCCAAGACAAACCAGCAGTAGAAAGGATTGTTTGATCAGCTGACG
Source organism: Rhinella marina (assembly GCA_900303285.1). Taxonomy (NCBI): domain Eukaryota; kingdom Metazoa; phylum Chordata; class Amphibia; order Anura; family Bufonidae; genus Rhinella; species Rhinella marina. The sequence goes on from ONZH01026832.1 coordinate 20,158, forward strand.
AGCACAAACAGCTCCCACAGTTTCATTGTCCACCATCCAGATACAGGTGGCACCTTCATTACACACCCCTGTCTCTGCATGGACCATTTCCAGGTGCTTAGCAGAAGGAAATTTGGAGTCACAGAATCCATTACATGTCCTGAGATCGACATCAAGCCACCATTAACTTCATCTGCAGTGGTGTCATGCAGGGGCGTAGCTAAAGGCTCATGGGTCCTGTTGCAAGAGTTCAGCTTAGGCCCCCCCCCCCCCTTCCCTCAGTGCTTTGTGGCCAGGGCCAGGGAAGCACATAGCCTTCATGCTGCCTGAGGCAAAAATTGAAACGGCACATTTCCCCCAATGCTAAATTCTTGACCTAACTTCTTCCCTCCAGCCAGAGTTGTAACTTGACCAGCATGTACTTTCTATAATACCAATGTCTTCTTATGTGGCACAAGGGTCTTTGGGCCCCCTCAGGCTCCTGGGCCCGGTAGCGACTGCTACCTCTGCACCCTCTATAGCTACACCCCTGGTGTCATGAACGAGAAACCTGGACTTCTACAGACTGGAACAGTATCATCTTTTAGCAATGAATCCAGGTTCAGTTTCAGATCCCATGATGGTTGGGTTCATGTATGGAGGCCTCGTAGTGAACACTTCAATCCTGCCCCAACTGCTAGTTTGATAAGCAGCTGAAGCATAAAACAGTTGGTCACCCCTAGTAGTGATATGAGGAACACTAACTGCTCATTCATATGTGCAGGACATCCTGTGGCCACATGTGTTGCTTGTCATGACAGGGTTTCCAGCTGGTATTTTCCCCAGAATAATGCTCGCCCGCAGAATCCAATACCTCCTTGGTCTGCCCAATCGCCAGATTTAGCAACAGTTGAACATTTATGGGACCAGCAAGGATGTCAGCTTTGGCAACCAACAAGTGTGCAAGATCTACAGGACCAACTGCAACAACTGTGGGCAAATATGCTGCAGGATACCATACAGAACCTGTATGCCTCCATGCCCAACTGTATCTCATCTTGTACCAGAGACTTAGCTTTTCGCTCTTATGCTGTAATCAGTTATATGATCAGATAACTTGACAGTTGTAGTATTTCCTATATTGCCTGCCACGTTGCTCATGACCATGCTGCTTGGGGGTTGGCACGGGTTTCGGTTGCTGCCCAGTAGAAGACAATACAATAGGTCATCTGAGTTCAATACGACATGCTAAAAACTGATTTTTCACGGAGTTGTTCTTTATTATTATGGAAGTAGTCCGCACCTATAATTCAGCTAGTTAAAGGGGTTTGACGGTATTAGATATTGATTTCATATAATCAAGATAGGTTATCTATATCAGAAATGTTGGTTGTCTAAAACCCGGCACCCCACTGATCCGCAGTTTTGGGCAGCCACTGGAAACTATACAGTGGACAGAAGGTGCCATCCACGGTGCGATTTCCAGCGCTGGCATACTGCAGTTCAGATCCATTCACTTGTACCCTGGCATCACTACACAATGGAACCGTTTCCAGCTCCATCCACTGTATAGTCTCATAGCTGTCTCATGACACCAAAAGAATAAAAACACAAGGAAGATGAATTTTGTTTTACATTGTATTAACCGTATTTTAATAGCAATTATTGGCAAAACTAACATTGCATTAATAATATTTCAGGAATAATAAATTACCAGAATTAACAGTACACACAGGTCGGACTTAGTATCAGATGCATCCTGAGCTTTTGGTCACTTTAGATTGTTAAATTTAGTGCAAAGTACTAGTCATGACGTCATTTCAATGAAAAATAAACTACAGTAAATGAAACATACTGCAGACACACAGTGCATATCCAGGGGTCTATATCCTACAAGGCAACAAACAGATATACACAGAAAATCTAACCTACCATCCGTCTGCCGACAAAAACAGGTTGCAACTAAGCCCCATCCATATCGGGCTTAGAGGGTTATTCCAAACTTGGTCTTTCATGGCCGAGATAGGAATAATCAAAGTACGTTCCGGAAATGGCTGACTGGCCAGCGCTTCATTGTTCCCATGCATTACACAACTTATGCTAGCTCCCATTCACTGCTATGAGAGTTATGGAAACCAGTGAAGCACCGGCTGCTCGGCTGGCGCTTACCGTGGTTATTCCCACCTCTGCCATGAAAAGCCAAGCTGGGAATAACTGTATATACTGTATATATTAGTGTGGAGGGCTCTGTGTGCATCCCAAGGAAACGATCCCAAAAAGTGAAGCTCCAAAAAGGAAACTTCTGAAGGAGACTGCCATGGCTAACCACAGTTCAGTTTCTCAGCCTCCTATATGGAATTCCACATTAAAAGTATCAGAAGCCGGTATTACTGTGCTCACAGAAGGTCCATGTTAAAAGGCGTCCTTCCTTGAGAATACAATCTAGTCCTTCAGAAGTTTCCTTTTTGGAGCATTACTGTTGAGGATCGTTTCCTCTGGATGAAGAGTGAGATTACAGAATGTACCCAGCGCTGCACATTTATATATATATATATATATATATATATATATATATATATATATATATATATATACAGTATTAGGGCACGTCTATACAGCGCACCCGAAAGATTTCAGTGTAGCAGGACGACTTGCCCATTTGCTGTGGCCGCAACATGCAAATCAAGCATCAGTGTTGGTTTTTCTTTGACTCGTCTGCCACGCTTGCAGCAAAAGTGCGAGTCGCGCTCCAACTTGATTCACACCTATAAACAGGTAAAGTCGGGGGGACTTTTATATAAGGGTGGGTTCACGTCACATTTTATGCCTCGTTCTTTTATCCTATGGTGAATGGATGCCACTGTATGGCATCAATCTGAGGCATCCATTTAAAGTATTTGTTGGTTTTTTTTGTATATATACGTTAAAAGGATGGTAAAACCGTGAGGTGAATCCACCCTAAGTAAGCAATCTTTATTTCTTTTTCAAATCATAGTCAAACATAAATGTAAAGTATATTCTCCAATCTGGATTCTCTTTATGTTGCTAACTGCAGCTGTACAAAAAAAAAAAAAAAAAAAAGAAAAAAAAAAAATTATATACTTTACATGTATGTTTGATGATCATTTCTAAAGATGGCTCACCTCTATAAGTGTTCCCTGGACTTTACTTCTTTATACCACGTGGTTGAAGAACCCTCCCGGTGGTGTGTGATTCCATTCTATTGGTTTGATTCATACCTATGGCAGCCTCATTACACTGCAGTCAGCAGAAAAAGAAAAAAAAAAAAAAATCACTGCAGACGTTTTCCTTCTCCTGATTAAAGATGGGAAAACAATCTGAGAGGGTTAAAGGGCATCTGTCAGCAGATTTGTACCTATCACCTGTTACATGTGCACTTGGTAGCTAAAGACATCCGTGTTGGTCCCATGTTCATAAGTGCCTGCATTGCTGAGAAAAATTATGTTTAATATATGCAAATGAGCCTCTAGGAGTCACAGGGACGTTGCCATTTCTCCTTTAGAAGTCAGGGCCATGTGTCATCACTTTTACACTGCCAGTCCATGTCAACATGCCGATGGCGCTGCAGTTGCGGAGAGAGCCGAGTCTCTATGAATAATGCCAACGCCCCTGTTGCTCCTAGAGGCTCATTTGCATATATTAAACCATCATTTTTCTCAGTAATGCGGGCACATATGAACATGGGACCAACACAGATGTCTTCAGCTGCCAAGTGCACATGTAACAGGTCAGCCAGTGTCATAGATACAAATCTGCTGACAGATTGTTCAAGAGGTTGTCCGAGTTATTTAAAACGTTAAAAAAGAAAGCAAGTTAAACACACCAGTTAATAGCCCACCATTTCCAAGCCATGTCCACTTGGCGACATGTTAGTGCCAATCGCTGGTCTTAGTAGTATACTGGATATGACTTGTTGCAGCCAATTAAAGGGAGTCTTTCACCTGTTTCTCACCTATATAACTAACAGCAGTGCCCCACAGAAGATTGCATACACATCCCAGACATACCTGTGTGCACTTTGTGTCTGTATTACATGTCCAGAAAAAGCACTTTTATTCTGCTGGAAAACAGCTCCCAAGTGCCCAGCTCTGCTGCTGCTCCAAACCAGACTGAAGAGGGGAGGGCTGCTTTAGCTGCTCATATCTTGGGATTGCTAGCAGATAGAACAATGGTTCTGACCTTCTTTGAAAGCTTTCCAAGCTTTAAAATGATGCCAAATGATATCACAGCATTATATCCAGTATATCAGAAGATACAGCTGTTAGAGATCGAGTCGGGAGAGAAAGCTGTTTTTAGTTTCACTTTCAGCCGGGCACTTGGGAGCTGCAAGCCTGCAGAATAAAAGTGCTTTTTCTGGACATGGAATACAGACACAAAGTGCACATATGTATGTCTGGGATGTGTATGTAATCTACTGTGGGGCACTGCTGTTCGTTATATAGGTGAAAATGAGGGGACAGACTCCCTTTAAAGCCGACAGGGAGGACAGGAGCTGCAGCGCTGGAAAGGGTGATGGTGGTGGGGAGGGGTTAACTGGCGAGTATAACTTCTTATGTATTTCATCAGATTTAGTGCCTCTGGGCACTTACACCTCAGACAACCACTTCAATACCTTAATATGTCTTTATTAAATACACACACATTAAAAAATAACACTCTCGCTTCCTGCAGCCATTAGGAGCTCTGTGTAAGAAAAAACACAAAAAAAAGATATAATTAAACTAAATTAGAAACCTAAAAAATACACAGTGTTAAAAAAGTGGAGATTGGTGTCTGATAGTAGCTTAACCCCCGATTCCTGGGACCATAAACATACTGGGGGTCATTTATCAAACTGGTGTACAGTAGAACTGGCTTAGTTGCCTATAGCAACCAATCAGATTCCACTAAAGGAGCTATGCAAAATGAAAGGTGGAATCTGATTGGTTGCTATGGGTAACTAAGCCAGTTCTACTTTACACCAGTTTGATAAATGACCCCCACTGTGCCTATGGGACCAAACTTATGCAAGTCCATACAATGGGCAACAAAACAAAACTGGAGCAGACCCTTAAAGAAATACTAAACCTAGCAGTGAATGTTGCCTCATCCCCCATCAGTCTGCAGCATTTTCTGCATGTTCCTGAAACAATCAAACAGTCTTATAAAAAGTCTGCAGAAACTACAACGGTTAATCTGTTGATCTGTTCCATTTTGGGCTGATTGGCTGCAGTAGTGAGGCAGAACAATCTCTGCAGGGTGGAGGAGGGAAAGTTCCTGCTGCAGCCATTTGCCTACAGCCAGGCACAGGACAATGAGGAAGAGGGTCACGTGGCTGATCTCCTGGGACACAGAGAAGATTTATATATATATATTTCTCAGCATTAATTGTAATATGAGCCAAAATAGGAGCAGGGGAAAGGATGAGATTAAGGACAGAAGTACTGGGATATTTTTTAATGTTTTTTTTTGTCCATGTTCCATGTTTAGTGTGCCTTTAAAGGGGTTTTCTGGGAGTATCGATGACCTATCCTCAAGATACATTATCAATATCTGATTGGTGGGGATCCGACTCCTGGTTCTCTGGATGATTACCTGTTTGAACAGGAGTGCCACAACCGCCTCACAACATACCAAGCACTGCGCTGTATATTGTATAGGGGCTGCGCTTTGTATTGTCGCCCGTCCCATTCACTTGAATGGGATTGAGCTGCAAATAAGCCACGTGACCGATGTATATGACGTCACTGGCCTGGGAAGAGACCTCTTCAAACAGGTGATCATCGGGGTTGCCAGAAGTGGGATTCCCACCGATCAAATACTGATGACCTATGCTAAGAAGGACATCAATACTGAACTTGGGGAAAACTCTTTTAAGAAATGTGAGCTCTATAACCTTCATAGTGTGGAGGGAAGGTCCCAAAATTCTATAAATTCACAAGGAGCACCTTCTTGCTACAAAGGAGAAAGCTCCTTCTAGTTAGAGTAATGGTCTGCATACAACACCTATGGAAACTTGTATAGCAGTACAATAATAGGGGAAGGAAAACGGTTATCAGTTTGGTAGATACTGCAGGGGGTAACAAAATGTAAGGACAATTGAGCCCTCTGGATACACATTAAACGGTTGACAAATCCTGTAAAATCACAGGGAACTACCCTCAAAAACATGACCCCCCCCCGGCTGGAATAATAGCATTCAGTATAGGCAATGATTGAGGGGTCTACCAGAATTGGAGAAGTGTACCAGAAGGAAGTACTTAGAGGAACAGCAATGTGTTCCATATATCATCAGCTCAGCTCATGTCTTCCCTTGACTAAGGCATGAAAGATAATAAGGCCAGAGAAAACACCTACATATATACGAGACGGTAGATATAAAAATGTTTGCATCTTTTACAAAGTTATCTTCTCAAAGAAAACGGTCTATCTGCGACCACCATAATCTGGGGCCAGTCCCAGAGGCAAAGGGAAATCAGTTGGGGAGGGTGATCACAGGAAATGGCTGACTAGACATTTAGTTGGAGATCTTCTTCATTGATCATCCGTTTTCAGAAGCTGCTGTGCATCAGACCACTACAGCTCCGTACACTGAGTAGCGGCCATGCCTGGTTACTGCAGTTCCACTACCATTCAAAACTTTAAATGGCTGGACAACACCCCATCTCATAAAGACTGCTATGACGTTATGATCTCCTTTTTCAGGCTGATACCAACTCTTCCTCAGGTATCAAAATAAGTCAGGTCAACTTCAAAAGGCATAGTATGTTTTAAAGGGAACCTGTCATCTCCGAAACACCCCCTGAACTAGAGTAAGCATTGTACAGTGTAAGTGATGCTGAATCCGAATATGTAAGTTTTATCTTCATACTCACTTCCATTACGACGCTGTGCTCCAACAAACCAGCAGTAAAATGCACTCAGTGGACTCCAGTGCTCACTCACATAATGGAGAGGACTCAAAGAAGAGTCCAGTGAGTGCATTTTACTGCAGGTTTGTGGGAGCACAGCGTCAGAATGGAAGTGAGTATGAAGATAAAACTTACATATTCGGATTCAGCATCACTTACACTATACACCGCTTACTCTAGTTCAGGGGGTGTTTCGGACATGACAGGTTCCCTTTAAGAAATTATTTTAGCCTTCTTATTCATGGACTTACCAGAGAAGTGGCAGTGCCTAATGGATCCTATTTATTACTAGTGGACGGACTGCAGTTATGTGCATAGCCAGATGGTCAGGAGCACCACTGTGCAAGGACAACGTAAAAGGGGAGAAGCCCTGAACCAGAGCTGCAACCCATCATAAGGACTGGTGAGGGTCCCAAAGGTCAGACTCCCACCGATTATAAAGTGATGGCACATCCTAGTAATATGTCATTACTTTATAATATGGGAAAACCCCCTTAATGGGAATCAATGATCATGTCTGTAGGTATGGCGCTTAAAGGGAACCTGTCATATCCGAAACACCCCCTGAACTAGAGTAAGCGTTGTATAGTGTAAGTGATGCTGAATCCGGATATGTAAGTTTTATCTTCATACTCACTTCCATTCCGACGCTGTGCTCCCACAAACATGCAGTAAAATGCACTCATTGGACTCTTCTTTGAGTCCTCTCCATTATGTGAGTGAGCACCGGAGTCCACTGAGTGTATTTTACTGCAGGTTTGTGGGAGCACAGCGTCGGAATGGAAGTGAGTATGAAGATAAAACTTACATATTCGGATTCAGCATCACTTACACTATACACCACTTACTCTAGTTCAGGGGGTGTTTGGGAGATGACAGGTTCCCTTTAAAGCCATATTAGCAGCAAAAAGGTCCCTCATCAGCTGTCAGAACAGTCTAGATAAGGTCTCCAGAAATACGTTTGCATACAGTACTTGTGTATGTTCAGTGTAGGTTTTCCCTTATGGATTCATTTGTTATTGCTGACAAACACATTCATCTGGGAGGTGAGGAGTGCTATTGGAGGTTAACTTCATCTAGGCCTACCAGCCAGACTGCCTCTGCACATACTAAACGCTATTGCTATTAAATACATTTGAAAAGGCTCAGAGAAAGCGCTCAAAATTCCATGCCACAGACAAACCGATGACCTAGAGCCGTCAAATGGGCATTAGGCCAAAGCGGACTCATTCAGACCATGCATCAGCTGAAAGGACACTTCCAGCCCCAAGTGCAGTTTCAAAAAATAGAGCTTGCCTAAAGTGTTATTCTAGCAGATTTGCAGTATAAAACATATGGAAGCTGGTGACTAGCACCAGTAGGCACATGCCACAAATTAAATGAAGCTATCGTTTCTAGCCCTGTACTTGCACTTTAATTTCAATGAGAAGCAAAGCTGGAGGAAATTCTGCATTGCACAAAACTACGTGGGGCTAAGCAAACCTTAGAAAGAGGTCATACGAATTCTGTCACATCCGCTGATAACGTTTGATAGTCCCTGGTGTATCTGTGCCTGAATTGGGCCATACTCCACCCTCTCACCATCCACAGTCAGAATCCCCTTTCGTGTGAGGGGCTCCAAACGGAAAGCACGAACGGGGACGTGCACAACGTACGGACACTCAATCCCAACGTGCGTTCCTTTTTCCATAGCCAAAAAGAGCCGCACAAGGGCTGTCCGGGAGATTCCAGCTTTAACAAAGAATAAATGTATTAAACCATCATCAAAGCAGGAAAATGGCGCTGTAAATAAGTCAGCCCCGAGGTGAGTCTGATATATTCCCAAAACTAGAACAAAATCCTCCTCTACAGTGACCCAAGACTTGGGCACAGGTTGATTCAAGGGCGGCAGGAGATCATCCTCGGGTCCGTTCACATCATTGTGTGTTGGAGGCTCTTTGTCATTTGGCACTGAAAGATCTTGCTGCATTTGGTCATCAGAAATGGAATCGAATGTGAACCTGGACGTGTGCAATGCAGTGGGCGAACCCGGAGAAGGCGACGTCTCAAAGCTCGGCAGCTCACCTGTCTCGAATGCAGCTGAGCTTCGCTTGTACATGACATTACGCTCCTCACAGAGACCCATGTCTGAAATGGTTCTGTGCAGCTGAGACCTTTTCAGTGGAGAAAGATTCCCATTAGGAGATAAGGTGATACTTCTGCAGATGGGACGGTGAGCATCCAGCACTGGGAGATAAGAGAGCCGGCCTCTGTAAGTGCGCAGTGAAGCAACCCTAACCATGGTCCCTACCGTAAAACGTGCCGATCCCATGTGCCTATACTTTTCGCTTTCTATGTCCACATCAGATATGAAGCCCCAAGCAACACTCAAAAACGAGAAAAAGCGAGCTCCTGAGCAGGTAGTCACAGACACGAGGTCCATAGGCATAACAGTACCACGGCACAGCAGCAAGATACAGTTAAGTAGCAGCTCAGACCCCATTGCCTGCTCAAACCTATAAGAAATGAAGAAAACATGTATAATATAGACATATACTGTAGGACAGTAAAAACATGGAAATGTTCAAGGAGCAGGTAAAGATACAACATATACTGTCAGAGGACTAGATGGGCACACAACTACTATGGTTGCACTGTTGGGGGAGCACAATGCATGCACTATAACAACTACTGTGGGGTCAAAACCTGGACTCTAGTTTAAGTGCTGTGATCCCACCATAGTTAAAGTGTGTGTAAAAGGGAATCTGTCACCAGCAACCTCCCTATCTAGCTGTTTGCATATACACATATCTGTGGTTCCTGAGTTATGATCATTTTTCTTAATATGCAAATTATGCCTTTGGTGCAATGAGGACGTCTCCATTGCTCTTAGGGCTCCCAACCTCCACTCATTTCTGTGGCCTGCCGATCCCTTGCTGCTTTGATTGACAGGACCATACTACTGCTGCCAGCACTAAAACAGGCTGGGGAGAGCAGTACAAACATGCCTTTTGTGGAGTAGTTAGAATATGAACTTTTGGGCCCCATTCACACAACTGTATGTACATTTCCGCATCTTATACGCATTTTTGCGGATAAGATGCGAAACCATACGGACCCATTAATTTTTCCATAGGAGAAAAAAAATGCAGAATGCACACCGTGTCCATTCCGCATCCCGTATCTCACGGAAGTTCCCCCACAAAAAAATTAAAACATGTCCTATACTTGGCAGCAAAATCACGTCCGTAGCCCCATTAAAGTCAATGGGTCTGCAAAATTGCGGAACACTACGGAAGACTTTCCGTATGTCTTCCATTCCGTTTTTATACGGCTCACGGAATACATACGGTCGTGTGAATGGAGCCTTATTCTGTGAAGTGCTCTCTGCATTCAACTGCTTCCCAGCCCCGCCCCTCTGCTCTGAGTGACAGTTGTAGTATCCAGTCAGGAGACCACTACAGCTGTCACTATGAGCAGTAGGGAGGGGCTGTGACGCAGCTGAATGCTCTCATTATAATAGGGAGCAGAATCTGGAACGATTAGGGTAGGTTCACACAATGATGGAGAGGATTTTTTCTGCAGGCTTTTCAGCCAAAGCCAGGAGCCTTAAAAATGGAGAACCGATCAGCACTATTCAGGGTCCTAATAATGTTCCTCTATCTACCTGCTTGCCGGTTTTGGTATCATGCAGAAAAATAAATGTAAATGTTGCATTCCCATGACTGTACAGAGCCCCTTTTTGGAGAAGTCAGGCTGGTTGGTCCCCCTTCTGGCTTGACTGAAGCTCCACAAGCTGGGCACATCATCACAAGCCACATCCAGCATATTGCAGTGGAACACCAGGGGTGACTGGTGATGACGTACCCAGCTTGTGGGACGTCACTATGGGGCACTGACCAGCAGGACTATAAAAGCACTGGAACCAGTAAGCAGGCAGAAGAACATCATTGGGAACCTTTCACCTTCCTGGCTAATAGGTGGGTGGTGGACTGGGGGTCTGAATGGTGCTGCCAGATCCTGTGTAATACAACTATATAACTACTATTAAAAAACACAACATTCTCCTGCCCTTTTAAAGAAGAATAAAAAAAGATGTTATTCTGTGACCTGTTAGAAAGGTGCGTGATATAATCTGTGGTGAATGTCATCTTCTTACCAGTGACTGTATTTGTGAGTTATCCCCTCCCTTCTGTCCCTCAGCTGTGTCACGTGACCAGAAATCAGACTTTCCAAAAAACACAGCATCAATGTCAGTCTATGGGTTCATGCACACGACCGTTGCTCAGCCTTTCTGTGCACTTGAGACCGCATTTTGCGGCCCCCAATGCACAGGCACCGTGCGTGCCGATTCCACAGATTGATCCAGACCCATTCAACTTGAATAGGTCCGTGATCTGTCCACACCGGACCTTCTGGATTGCGGAACAATTCATGTTTGCGGGCCGCAATACGGGCACGGCCAGGCAACAGCCGCGTGCATGAGACCTAATGGGAATGAACAGAGAAGGAACTGACTTCTTGTCCTCTGTCAGTTGGAGATCAGAGAGTTGGTCACATGACACAGCTGAGGATCAGAAAGGAAGGGATAACTCACAAATACAGTCACTGATGAGAACATTACATTAACTACAGATTACATCATGTACCTTTCTAACAGGTCAGAGAATTTTTTCAATTTTTTTTGTGGGAGTTCTTCTTTAACTGGGTGAACAGTCCCCATTCACTATAACTGAGATAGGATACAAAACATAATGTCTCTTATGCAATGCATCCAAACATTTCTCACAACGCGTTCCAGCAGATCCCACTTCTTGTTACAAGCATTTTTATGCACGAGGCGAAGGGTTAATCATCTGCAAAATCTTTTCCAGTGGGAGTAAGAAGGGTTCCTATGCCTTACCCTGCATTGTAGTTGATTGCTCCAGCCAAGGCATTTCCTGAGCCACAAGGAAGAATTCCGACAGGCATCTTTATTGCATCCTCCCAATCGGGTCGTTCCATTAAACCATTAACGACCTGAGCGGAATTTACAAAGACAATGTGGGAAATTAGCAAACTGCAAACCGAGCGCACGCTGTTCTACAAATCAACGGCTACACACGGGAAAGAATAACGGATAGTGTCACAGAAAAAAAAAACTGTCCTTAGAAAAATGGCAAAAATGTCCGTTGTTAGGGTGCGGGCACGTGCCTGACACGTTAGTTTAGTAACTACTTGCGTTACACAAGCAATAACAATTTTGAAGCATCTTTTCACGTAAATGTTTGTTGTGCCATTACTCTAATACTCCTATAACAAGTTTATGAATGATAGGTCCAGATGGGTGTTACCAGTTGTGGGTGTGTCCCTTCACATTCTCACATTATCCAATCAGTGCTGACAGTATCAGACTGTAAAGGGACCCCCCCTGTTCAAACGGATAATATTCATCTAGACCTTTATTGCAGACTGCTGGCAACATATGTTTGTGTGAAACGATGCTCTAGAATTATAAACACTAAAGCAGACATGTCAGGAGGGGTGGCAGGTCCTTTTTAACCCTTTCAGTACCGGAGGTTTTTTCGGTTTTGCATTTTCGTTTTGCGCTCCCTGCCTTCAAACAGCCATAACTGTTATTTTTCTGTTCACATAGCTGTATGAGGGCTTGTTTTTTGCGGGACAAGTTGTACTTTCCAACGCCACCATTTAATATTGCATATGGTGTAGTGGGAAGCGGGAAAAAAAATCCAAATCGGGTGAAATTGCAAAAAAAACGCTATTCCGCTACAGTTCTACGGGTTTCTTATTTACAACGTTCGATGTTCATTAAAACTGACCAGTTACTTTCATTCTACAGGTCAGTACGAATCCGGCGATACCTAATATGTATAGTTTTTCCTGTGTTTTTTTTTTTTATCATATCTTGACCCCTACAACTTTTTGGTATTTATGTGTACGGAGCTGTAAGGGGGCTCATTTTGTACGGGGCGATCTGAAGTTTTTATTGATACCATTCTGGGGTGTGTATGACTTTTTGATCACTTTTTATTTAATTTTTTTTAGAAAAAAAAAAGCGACAAAAAACAGCGAATCGCCATTTGGACGCTTTTTTCCGCCACACAATTCGCGTATTGGATTTTTTCTTTTATATTTTAAAAGTAGGGGCGTTTTCGGTCACGGCGATACACATGATGTCTATATTTATTGTTATTTAGGTATTTATTTTTTAATTATACGGAAAGGGGGGTGATTTGAACTTTTATATTTTTTTTATATATTTTTTTAACTTTTTTTTAATTTTTGGCGATTATTTTAAAGCTCAAATATGAGCAAATAGATTGTGTTTTTTAATTTTTTCTTTATGAGCAATGAGGGTCTTTTATTTTGACTTAAAGACCGAATTTGCTTATTTCTTATCCTGGCCTGCCATCTAGTGGCCAGAATAAGAATTGCACTTTGAAAGCTGTAAACCTCATCAGCGAGGTTTACAGCTTTCAGATCGTGTACAGACACCCCGATTGGCCATACGGGGTGTCTGTAACTAGACGCAACTAGATGCCGTGATCACGTGTGCCCGCAAGTCTCTGCTGTTAGAAACAGGTGCGAGCGGGCGCCATGTGTCCGCATCGCCCCAGCGCCGTACATGTACGGCGCTGGTACTGTAAGGGTTAGAGGACCTTTCACCTCTCCTGACATGCCTGTGTTAATAGCTTCATGCATTCCCCATGTAATAACAAGTCTGGAACATCTATTCTTATGGCTCTATGTTGTGCCATTCCTTTATTATTCCTACTAGAAGTTATGAATGAATTGCTATTTGTCTTCAGTAAGGGAACAGAGGGTAGGTAACGAGTTGGGGGGGGGGGTGTCCCTGCACAGACTGACTCTATCCAATCAGTGCTGTCATGTTCAGACTGTGCAGATACACAGTCTACAGGTGGAGCTGCTATATTCAGTCACACTGCTTGTACCTGGCAGCAGAGTCTCTCACATCCGTCCATTACACCATAAAGCATAATCTGAGGTAGGGTTAGTACAAGCTGAGTGCAAGGACGAATACAAGACTTGACTGTGCACTGCTGTTCCATTCAGACTCCCCCAAACGGGGTTGGAATGCCTCTTTAATTACTGAGCACTGCTTTTTAAAGAGATTGCTGTGACTGTCTACATTTATTGCGGAAGGTAGCAATTATTTACAATGGATATAGAGTCAGGAAGATGATTCATATACTGTATAATACAGCACAGACTCCACACCTCTGATCTCCACACAGGATAGAGGACAACACCCACACACTACAAAATGGTACAGTACTAAGTATACATCAATAGTGTATGAAGAAGGACGCTTTAAACGAACTGTATAATGTAGCACATACTGGGTCAGACTGGTGCTACCATAGGGGTGGTGTACCGAGACAATTACACTATAGTGTGCTGTCCATAGTAGCATTCGCTGACTTTACTGCTGAGGGGTTGTTCTCACTTCAGCAAACGGCATTTATCATGTAGAGAAAGTTAATACAAGACACTTACTAATGTATTGTGATTGTCCATATTGTCTCCTTTGCTGGCTGGATTCTTTTTTCCATCACATTATACACTGCTTGTATCCAGTGGTTACGGGTAGCGCCGTAGTGCAGATGTGAGGTGGACGGGACAGAAGTTGCTGCACATGCGTGCTTACACATACTTCCATGGTCCTGGCAGCCAGAGAGGCTGGCACTTTTTCCTACAGTGTACAAGATACGGCCACCACTGATGGATTGCAGGGTGGTCGTAACCCCTGGATACGAGCAGTGTATAATGTGATGGACAAAAACGAATCCAGCCAGCAAAGGAAGCAATATGGACAATCACAATACATTAGTATGTGTCTTGTATTAACTTTCTATACATGAAAATGCCATTTCCTGAAGTGAGACAACCCCTTTAATATCCAGTATGGTGGTGAGCAGGTTCATCCTCCTGGTAAGGGTCTTCATGTCCCATACTCTTTTCTTAGGATGGCCTGGGTGTTGCCATTTTATAGGTTTGTGAGGGGCCCAAAGGCAATACAACTAACGGGCCGGGCTGTGACCTTCTGTAAAGCCAGGACACTGAGGCCTATTTTCTGATCTACAGATTCTAGGAAAGCCTACTGACAGGGAAGTCACAACAGCCAAGGGATTGGACCTACCAGAGCAAAGAGCCACCAGGATGACAGACACACAAAGGCAAGTTAAAGGGGTTCTCCTGGAATTATGAAAATGAAAATACTTAAATATTACTTCGTTATAAATATATTCCCAAATACCTTTCATTAGTTATTATGGCTTGTTTTGTCTGGGGAGCAATCATCAGGGGAAATAAAATGGCCGCCGTCCTATTCGTGCACACAGAACCTGTCCTAATCACACAGGAGGACAAGTTACTGCAGAACACTGAGGTCAGGAGCTGCCTCATCCTCCTCTTTACTTGTCAGGGATTATGAATCGGACTACAGCTGATAAGATCTTTAGCTGAATCTCTGTAGGAATGGAGTTCATGAGCAGATGTGGATAATAAGCAGCAGTACTTGTATGAACTCTCCATTACCACAGTCTGTCCTCTCTTTACTACATGTCTCCTCATGAACTCCATTCCAACAGAGATTCTGCTGAAGATCATATTAAACCGTATTCAGGATCATAATCCATGACAAGCAGAGCAGAGAGGAGGATGAGGCAGCTCTTTAGCTCAGTGTTGTGATGTGTGATTAGGACAGGTTTTGTGTGTACTTATAGGACAGCAGCCATTTTGTTTCTCCTAATCATTGCCCCCTAGACAAAACGGGCCATTATAACTAATGAAAGGTATTTGGGAATATATTTATAATAAAGTAATATTTGTGTATTTTCATTTTCCTAATTCCCGGAGAACCCCTTTAAGGTCCACACACTCACCAAGGAACAAAATGAGAAGGAAGGCATAAAAATTCATAAATATATGTTTTCACACTTTCCTCACATTCTTCGAGGGTGTCACCTAGATTAAGCTTTACTTTCTGCATACCACAGGTAAAACAGTCCTCAGTTATAACTTTCATGAATTCCTCAGCAATAAGAGGACCCACAAAACCCCTTCAGAGGCACTACTACTACTAGGTTACAGTAGAAGCTCCACCTACCTGCAGTATACATCATCCTAAAAATCCCAAACCACATGAAAAAGTGAGAAAACAATAAGACTTGACATTCATCTGGCAACTTACCTCAAAGAGAAGTCCATCTCCGGAGATGACTACAATACCATCCCACTCCTCCAAATTAATACTCTGCACCAGCTCTCGGGCATGATTCTGTCTTTCTAAAAAAAACATACACATAAAAATACTCCAATGCTACATAGGGGAAATATCCCACTACGGTATTATTGTATAGTCTGGCGGGAGGTCTACCTGTTTGTATAAGGTTATAGCTGATGTCCGCTTCAGTAATGATGGGTAAGATGTGTGTGTGACACTGCTGCAAGGCATTGCCTCGTCCACCACATGGGTTCAATAACAGCATTAAACGCCGGGGTTTGGGCTGAAGAGTCGGAGAAATCTCTGCAGGAAAAATAAAATAAATGAGTCCAAATGTCATCGGGGAGTATGCTCATTTACCGCAGGGTGGAACAACTTATAGAGGCTCTGTCACCAGGATCAACCCTAGTAAACCAGGCGTATAGCCAGGTAGGGTTGATCTCGCTGAGTAAAACGATACCGGTCTTTTCTTACTAGGTGCTGCCGTTGTGGAGACATTTAGACTTTTATTCTTATGCAAATGAGCCACTGGAGCACCAAGAGGTGGGCTTATGTGGTTTGAGCACCGCTCCAGTGACGCCTCCAGTGCTCCAAACACGCCCCCCTTTCCCTGAGATTGTCAGTACTAGACCTCACGTCCAGGGCAGAGTTTTTGCACCTGCGCAGTTGTTAGCAAGCATGGCACCTGTGCACCCCGTCTTCTGCTGCGTAGACGTTCAGTTCGTATGCGCTGTTGACGTCGTTCCACCCGGAAGTGGAGGCGCCGTTGGCTTCATCTACAGTCGCCTCCACTCCCAGGTGGAACAACGTCAATGGTGGACACTTATCTTCGCTGCTGGGCAAGCAGCAGAAGACTGGTTGAGCATGCGCTGTGTTTGTGACCGAGTGCACAAGAGCGAGAACTCTGCACTAGACCGGAAGACTAGAGCTGTCTAAGTGGAGGGGGGCGTGTTTGGAGCACTGGAGGCGTCTGTGGCCAGCACCAAGGGCGCTGCTGGAGCGGTGCTCAAACCGCATAACCCCGCCTATTGGTGATACAATGGCTCATTTGCATCAGAATACAATTCTAAATCTCTCCACAACGCCAGCGCCTAGAAAGAAAAGACGGTATCGTTTTACTCAGCTAGATCAACCCTACCTGGCTATACGCCTGGTTTAATAGGGTTGATCCTGGTGACAGAGCCTCTTTAAATTTATAGACACGTAGGACAAATTCAATGTAAGAAAATCCTGAGAATTTTGCTGCCAATACGCATCAAAATCCTCCACAAAATCCTCACGTTACATTCGAGATGGGTTTGACCACATGCATTCCAAAGGGTGAAATCCACAGCGAAAATATGCACCATAAATGTACAAGCTGCGGATTTAAAGATTTGGAAAAACTTAACGTACATTTCTGCTACTATAAGAGAGTGCGGATTGTCTGCCCGGAAAATCCACCGGCCTCTCCGTAACTAAGTTCTAAATGTAGGACAGCTTCTGAGTAGTCTTACAGTTAGACCATTTTCTACGCCTAAAACAAATGTAGAAAATTATGAATGAGACGGGCCTGCCGGGCCACGCCCACAATTTATTTTATGTTTTTGCTTTGGCGTGTGCATGAAAAACAGCAATTCTGCCATTGTCTTTGCAGGTTTTTTTTGTGGGGTGCTGATTATGACTAGTGATTAGCAGAGCGAGCTTCGGATGTTACATCTGAAGTCGCTTCGTTCAAAACTTCGGATTAATACTGGACGGAGATCCGTCGCCATACAGTATTAGAATGTATGGGCTCCGATGAGCCGAAGTAAGTTATTCATGAAGTCGCGCGTGGAAAACCACTTTAAAACTTCATACCGAACTCGGCTTCGCTCATCACTAATTATTACAATAATATAGTTTTTATGTTTTACAATTTTTGTATGATAACAACATGAACGGAATTTTTTTGTGTCGCCAGAACATTTTTATATTTCCATCAGCAGCACTGTGTGAGGGCTCGTTGCTTGCAGGACGAGCAAGTATTTATTGGTAACATTTTGGAACATTTGAATTTTAGATCACTTTTTATTCCATTTTTGGGCTGGATGAACAAAAAACAGAGCGATTCAGGATTTTAGCAGTGTTCACCATGTGGAAGCTGTTATTGTACAGCTTGTTACGGTTGTATACAGGACATATAACAGGCACTCGGAGGAATTTATCCAGCGATTTCTATCAGTTTTATGCCAGTGCAGCCTAATGTATGCTAACATCTGACTTTTCTCGCCACTTGCCAGTTCAGATTTATCATTACTAAAGACAGAAAATTGTAGCTCATAGCAGGCATCAGTCTCATTTTCTGTCTTCAGTGAGCGCCTTTTAATAAATTTAGTACATTTTACTCCAACAGTATAAATCGCCATTCTTAATAAATACACAGCACTACCTGTGGTCAACAGTAGGGGCAGTAGTCGCTGTGTGATGCTGTTCCTTTAAAGGGGTATTTCCAACATTTCTGGCATGGGGCAGATACAGGTGTTCAGAACTAGAGTAGAGTGGGCTGTGCAGTAATGAATTAATTTGGGCTGTTCTGTAGCCCATTTTCTGTACTCCCGACCACTTCTGGCCTCCACATCCAGGTAAAACGAGGTCGGGGAGTGGACCCAGTTCTGAGATAAGAATACTTCCTTAAAGTGTAACGGTCACGTTTTCATAAAAAAAAAAAAAATCTATTTTGTTATTGCTGCTGCAGCATTAGGCATAAAGCAGTCTTTAGTTTCTTCACATACCACTGTTTTCCTTGAGTTTTTCCCTTAGTTACAGCTGTTTTAACCTCTACAATATGAGGATCTTTTCAAGATGGCTCCTCTGCCAGTTCTCTGAGGCCAAAACTGCCTTCCCTCACTTCCATACACACTTGCTGTAGCCAGCAGCTCCCTGCCAGCCAATCAGATTGGATTACCGAGAGACACACCTCCTAATGCAGGCATGCAGTGTAAAGGACCGATCCTCTGTCTTCTTAGATGAGCCCTAGCAACAGTCTTTTAAGGGACCAGTGGAAAGGGACATGAGACATTAATGAAGCTGTTATTATAAGGTAATTACAGATCTTTTGACAATCATTGACAGACTGACTCAGGTATACATGCCTAGCTCTAATGAACTAGCAAATAAAAAAATAATATGACAGTTACACTTTAAGCCCCTGAATGTAAACCAGTGAATGTGTCCATTCTGTGGCAGTAAGCAGAGATGCCTGTTGTATAACTTGTTGTATATACACAGGTACTACTTTCATGCATAGATTTTTATTAAGAAATACTCTTTACGATCATTATCTTAGCAAATACCATCTATATCTGTATCTTGGCCAGGCAGCCTTGCACTTTAACCTTGTTTATTAGATTAGACACAACCCGTGCTAAAAATGAATATTAAGGAACAGAGGTCGAAATAACGCCTGTACGAGCGTCATAGACGCCTGTTCAGACCACTTTACTGCTTAAAAAAAGTCCAATGTGTAACACTACACATTAGAGCATTACCTGCTATTCATGAGCGCAGGGCGCACTGTGAAAGGCACAGCGATGCTGGGGCCGGAGGTAACCAATAACAAGGCTTCTTACAGTAAGGGGCTTTGTTATTGGCTGGTTTGGCCAAGCTGCAGGAGTGATATCGTATTCTGCAGCAGGGGGCAGTTGGTGAGATTAATAGCTGTAATTTACAGGGAAGGAGGGGCTAGCTCCTGGATCGTTGCTGTAACCACAGAGAAGGTGGGGAGTGGTGTGGTCTGCCCGAGGACACTGGTGAACATGGCGGCAGTGGAGCTAAAGAGGATTCCAGCATGGTGGATAACTACAACCCAGCCCAGAAATCCAGTTTCCATCCAAGCTCCTTTTTCTCCTCTTTCTGTGGCCAGCCTCTCACTCACTGCTTTGATTGACTGAACAAGGAAGTTGTAAGGCAATGAGGGAGGAGCTGGCCACAGAAAGAAGTGGAGCTTGGCGGCAACAAGAGCAACAGTGATGCCCTATCATAACTCGGATCTACAAAAGAAAAGCAGTGTTTTCATCAGATGAAGCACAGATATGTGTCCATGCTAACAGCTGATAGGGAGGTCGCTGGTGACAGAGTCCCTTTAACAAAGTAACTTCAGGTCCCCCCAACAATGTATTTTTATCCTGATGGACAATTAAAGGAACCAAGTACACCAAAAGAAATTTAGTGCCGGGCACCAGACGAGATGACCTGTAGGAACTCCATTATTCACTCAGTCGTGAATGCCTGCCTACTCAGAATCTGCTTTCTCTGACGAGAATACAAGTCCTGGGCTCCAATCCAGAAGCAAGAACACATCAATGGCAGACATGTTCCACCCATAAGCTGATCCAAAACTTCCCACGGCCCAGGGATTGCTCGCTGAGCGGACTAGGTCAGCACAGTCCTGGCAGCTGGAGTCTGACCATTTTATCTAAACCACCTCATGATGGTTAAAATCTCTACAAGAATTACAGTAAATATTAACTCTTTTGGGTTACATTGTCAGATAATTGAACGGACTACCATTCACTTTTATTACTTAGTGACCAGCTATATTAAAGTGGTTGACTCATTTTAGTAAATGTGATTTATCATGTAGAGAAAAGTTAATACAAGGCACTTACTAATGTATTGTGATTGCCCATATTGCTTCCTTCTCTGGCTACATTCATTTTTCCATCGTATTATACACCGCTCGTTTCCCCGGAGCTACGTCCACCATCGCAGCGCAGATATGAGGTAGTAGGGACAGGAGCTGCTGCACATGCGTGCCTATGTGTGCTTCCACGATCCTGACTACCAGAAAGGCTGTTGATTTGTCCTATTGTGTACAAGCGCGACCACCGCTGCTGGATTGCTGGGTGGTCATAACCTCTGGATATGAAAAGTGTATAATATGATGGAAAAATGAATCCAGCCAGAAAAGGAGGCAATATGGACAATCACAATACATTAGTAAGTGCCTTGTATTACCTTTCTCTACATGATAAGTGCCTTTTGCTGAAGTGAGACAACCCCTTTAAACTTCTCATTTCTGAAGCACTGAATAAGACTGGTTTAAGTATCTCTAGCTGGTGAATGAAAAGATTATTTGACACCTTCTTGAAGTACAGAAGAGAACCAGCTGGACAGAACTCAGATTTTCGGTCATTACCTGTGTCACTTGAGATTGGCACTCCTTGAATAAGACACTTTATTGCCGTTGCCCACTTTTCAGCGATCACTTGATTGTGCTCATAATCTGAGGCCTCATCCACCCTAAACGTGCGGACCAATCTTTGCCGTGTGCGTGTTGAACCCATCGCAACTTTCTTCTTCTTCAATGGATAGGAATATATTGAAAAGTAGGCGAAAATCTCATCGGAGCCGCGACTGCGCATGGTGTGACATCCCACCATGTCAAGGATGGGTAGTACTGTACGCTGGTCATCCTCAGGTTTCGGGACTAGCCTCTGGATGTGGAGGCCTGTAGGTGTCAGACTTAGTGCATAGCGGATACCTTTGGATGGGTAGACTCCAAATTCTCCATGGAGCAGGGTCTCAGATGACTGCCTGTGATCCTTAGACATTTTACGTGGGTGGTATGGGGCTCACCGGTGTGGATGCAATCATACAATCAAGGAAGGAAAACGGAGCAAGTACGTCAAATTTGGACTGGTAATGCATAAAGGCAGAGTGGATGACAATAAAATCCACAAGAGTAGAGTCTAGAGCTTTGTGGGCATCATATTTCCACTAGAAAGCTGGTCTGTGTAAAAAAAGATGTAAAGCAACAGACTAAAAACACACAAAAACCCACTATTCATGAGTATGTGGTATTCATTCAGGTGTAATCCTGTAGAAAAAAACATAGAAAAACACATCAATAAACTACTGCTACAGTGTCAGCTTACCTACAAGGCATATGTATAGAATTCAATGCAAGTATTACAAGTACACACTTAATAAGCAAAATTAATGGCTGTGTACCTTTTTAGAGGCGTTGTCCAGTGCCATAAGAAATCCAGATAACCCTCAGGATCTGCCTGAAATAAAGAACTGGAAAGTACTTACCTAAGAGATCCCGTATCACCGCTACGGTTCTATTTATTACCCAGCTGAGCTGTGACATTGTGTCGACAATATGTGACCACTGCCGCCAATCACTGGCCTCAGTGGTGCACCCAAAGAGCCAAGTGATTGGCTGCAGCAGTCATGTGTCCAAGTGACTTCACTGCTGCAGCCAGGTAAATAGAACCCGGCCAGGAAAACTGGAGTGGTGAAGCTAGATCTATCAGGTAAGTACTTACCCGTTCATTGCTGGCAGATCCAAAGAGTTTTCTGGTTTCCTTCTAAAACCGGACAACCCCTTTAACTGTACCAATAAATGTATGTTGTAATGTAAAACTTTGTAACAGTTCTTAAAGAGGTATTCCTATCTGGGGTATTTACGGCAAATCAATAGGATATTCCCTAAATGTCCAATAGGTGCATGATCTGCTATTTTTGGACGTTCCATAGCAGTGAATGGAGATCATGCCGCTGACGTGCCGTGTCCACAACCGGGTGAGGATCCTGCCCCTCGAACCTATTGGACATTTATGGCACATGGACAACCCCTTTAATTAAACATTTCCAATTGTTTTGATTCTATAGTCCCTATGCAGACTATAGGGGGAGCTATAGGGGGAGCTTTGGTGCAAATGTAAACTGGCTGAGGCACTGCAATCCAGCCTCCAGTTCCGGTACAGAATGTTGGGAATCGGCCGGACACAAACCGCAGCATGCATATTTGCCGGATCTCTGCCAGATCCTATGATAGTCAATGGGGCCAGCAGGCCTTCTGGTGCCGGATCTGGAGAATTCAGCCTGCCAGAATCCATGCTGCAGATCAACAAAGTAGCCTTAGTTGCCCACAGCAACCAATCATAGTCCACCTTTTATTTTCTAAAGACGCTCTGAAAAATGAAAGGTGGAATCTAGTTGCTATGAGCAACTTAGCCAGTTTTCCTTTGCCCCAGTTTTGATAAATCTCCTCCTGTGTGTCTCCATGGTAACAGACAACAAAAATGCTAATCGTCTAATCCTGAAGTCTCCTATTTTCTTCCATCAGACCTCTACATGGCCAGAGGTAGAAGGTGAAAAGTAGCTTTAAAATTGTTCAGCCGTGCCAATTACTGATCGAGGGTCTAAAGAGGAGGAAAAGAAGTGGTCCAAACCAACTAAAACATAAAATGATGCATACGCTCCTGTAGCAATCTACTCTAATCTGAGGGTAAAAGCCTTCCGTACTCACCATCACCGCAGTCCTCACAGCTCCTTCTCCTAAGTCTCCTGTTGTTGACGAAAGCTGCTGATTACCAACAAGAGGAGAAGCTGGCAGAACTGCACAAACCAGTTTTTCTGCATAGTGTGAACTTTGGTGATCTCTGGAAACTTTTAATCTCAGGGTTAAGTTCACTTGCTACAGGAGTGCACGTATGATTTCATAGAAGGGAATATGACTGCAGGAGAAGACCACTCTGGGTTTATCGGTGGTCTCTTACCATGGAGACACAAGGCCGGCAAAGGAGCTGTAGACACTAAAAAGATAGATTTTTAATTGATACCTACTGCAAAATAGCCTATATACTGAAAAGAAGAAAAAAAAAAAAATTTGCAAAGGTGAACCTAGCTTTTAAAGGGGTATTCCAATCTGAGACAATGGGGCATATCGCTAGGATATGCCCCCGTTGTCTGATAGGTGCTGGGACCCGCACCTATATCGAGAACTGGTCCTGCCACTACCAAGCGCCCTCCCCATAGAAGTGAATAGGAGCACACCCCGCTTCCCCGCCCCCCATTCATTTCTATGTGGCCGACGGAAATAGCCGAGCTAGCCCTCGCTATTATCGGCGGCCCCATAAAAATGAATAGAGGGCAGCCACACATGAACGCTGCGTTTACGAGACAATGGGGGCAAATCGCTATTGTCTCAGATAGTACCCCTTTAAAGGGAACCTGTCATCGCCTTTATGCTGCTCATACTAACGGCAGAATAAAGTACAGACAAGTGAGTTGATTTCAGCGGTCTGTCATTTATAAGTTAAAAGTAAGTGGTTGCCGAGAACCAACATCACAAACATTGCAGACTCGGCCTGGAAAAGAGTCAAATCTTCATGAGAAGAGTGATGGATTTTCATGAATTCCTGCTCTCCCTGCCCACCTGCTGATGACTGACAGGCTTCTATCTAGTTTTCTCCCTTTCTCCCTAAGATAGAACTGTCAATCGTCAGCAGATGGATGGGGAGAGCAGGAGATAATGAATAACCATGACTCTTCTCAGGTAGATTTGACTCTTTTCAAGGTCTGTGCTGCAATGATTATGATGCTGGTTCTCAACTACCACTTACATTTAGCTCAGGAGTGACACACCGCTGAAATCAGCATTTTTGTCACTATTTTATGCTGCCCTCAGTACAGTCAGCATAAAGTTGATGACAGGTTCCCTTTAAGCATCTCATTGATGTAATCAGTATTCCCAAGTACTATCGATGCTCCAGACTGAGGAGACATTTCTACTGAGACCACCTATTAACTAATTTATACTTCAAATATATACACAAAGGGGGTCATTTATTAACCTGAGATACACCTAAATTAGATGCAGATTTCGGCACCCGACAGCTTGGAAGCTGTCTTACATTTAGAACTGGCGGAGGATCCGGCCTCTCCATAACTTCGGCGGATCCACCGCCAGTTTAGGGGTTTATTAAGACCGGCGTCTAAAATGCTGGTCTTAATAAATGTGCCCCAAAATCTATAACCAACCTTCAGCCTTCATTTTATTGCGTCCATGCTCTGGCGACATGACACAGGAAAAACTGGCAATTACAAGATAACAAATAAGTTATTAGATAAGTTAACAATCCTGAAGAGCAAAGTCTGATTACAAGCACTTTCTGTACTGAGGTCATTAAATCATGAAGCTTTCTCCAGTCCTACATGTCTAGCTGATCAGCGTGACCAATAAGGGCTCCTGAACACAAACGTATTTTTTATCTGCATCTGATCCGGATTGCAGGTCAGATGCAGACCCATTCACTTCAATGGGGTCACAAAAGATACGGACAGCGCACCGTGCTATCAGATACTGATGACCTATCCAAAGGATAGTGTTCCTTTAATTATTTCTCAGATTTTTTTGCTTTTTATGAAAAGTAAGAAGGTATATGAACAAGAATCAGAACTCTCCCTAGTCTCCCTACATACAAACATAAAAATAAAAACAGTATTTAAAATGCTTTGTCCAACCAATTATTCCTAATGTAAAAACTGGTCAGAATAGTTTAAAATAAGAGTATTAATAGCTTACTGATCCCCCGCCAATCCTGCTGTGACAAATCTCCCACTGGTCCCTCTTGACACGGACCATGTCACTGGCGGCAGTGGTGACCTGCTCCTGTGAGTGACTGGCTTCTGCGGTCACATGTCCGTATCGAGAAGGAATTGGAAGTTGTGGGAATCTGTAAGGTGCATAACACTGCTTTTATTTAGGGCTGTGGAGTCGGTAAGCCAAAGCCCCGACTCCAACTCCGACTCCTCAATTTCCCCTGACTCCGACTCCCAATCTGACTCTGACTCCCTCGTACATGGCGCCTGTTTAAGTGATAACTTTAAACAAACTTTGCATAAATCAATAGTACAGATATGTCATGACGAAAAAAAAAAGTTTGTAATATATGTTTTACTAGATATCTCTACTCTGAACTTTCAGTATCAGGCTTCTCTGGGTACAGCTCACTAAGGGCCTGATGTATGAAAACTGTCTAGGTCTAAGACTGTCTTTGTTGCCCATAGCAACCAATCAGAGCTCCCCTTTCATTTCTCCAGAGCACTATATGAAATGAAAGGGGAGCTCTGATTGGTTTCTATGGGTAACAAAGAAACTTCTACACCTAGACAGTTTTCATACATAAGGCCCTATGTGTTTTGCATCAGAGGAAAAACAAACTAAAACATAAAGCATACAGACAGAACATGCACTGGACAATTCATTTATGCACAGTTTATTTAAAGTTTAGATATACTAAGAAGTACTTGCCTTAAAGTACTTGATTCACTGGCTGACAGGCAGTTTGCACTCGCCCTGTCTCCTCAGGCTGTCGGTGGGTCTCCAGCAGTTATTAGCATATATTATCTTACTCTGACAAAGCAGGAGATTGTGATCTGTAACACAATTCCAGGTAAAGCCATGCTTCTCAGTCCTCAGCCAATCAGATAACAGTCTTTCTGGGCTGCAGGTTACCATAGAAACCTGTGTGCAGTGAGACACCTGCTGTACTGTCTATAGTTCATGACTAAAGTAAAATCTACTGACCACTGTATTTAGAAAATGTCTTCTTTTAACTGTCCCTTTGTGTTGAAAGATAATCTTTGTAACTTGTGAGAAAACTTATTTAATCCTGTTTTCTCTAGTAGATCTGAGATGAGTGCAGCCATTCCTTCCCAGTGCCTTTTTCCTCTGATCTATAGCAGAGGAGTTTCACTTCTGAGCATCTACATAAAGGGCAGCACACAGACATCTCAACTGAAAGCCTAGATCATTAGTTCAGGAAGAGAACAGACATTTTCCTAAATTCTTATGAAAATATATTCAGTACATACTGCATTGAACTAAATGTACCAAATTATTATATATTTTTGTAGTCGGAGTCAGTCCGATTTATACTGACTCCAACTCCACCAAAATGGACACCGACTCCAATTCCGACTCCATGACTCCGACTCCACAGCCCTGCTTTTATTACTTTGCACAATTCTGAGTGTTTTTTGAGAAAACGTAAGGAGATGGAAACCTTTTTAACACTAATTTCGTCATTCCATGGAATTGTTCTGCAGAGCAAATATATTGGGAAGTTTAGTTAGCCAAGACCATTAGCTAAAAAATGAAATTCATCTTATGTGACGTTCAATAGCCTGGCAAAGAGCCTCCAGACAAAATGGAGGACTGTAAAATGCAGGCAGAAAACACATAGTTTTGCTTCCCGCTATGCTGCAGACAGGTACATCCTGCATATTGCAGAGAAAAAGGCTTGTCTTCTTCCCAATGTTCTAGTGTGGTGGTGATGACAGCGAGCCGATCTGAACCGGAAAAGTCTAGGAAACCATTGACTCATTGGAAATTATCATAAAAAACAACCCAGTGAATTGCAGTGGATTGAAATTCTCAACGACCTGTGTAACTGCCCTTGTAAAATCTGCCACCAGAAAGAACTTACCGTATTTTTTGCTTTAAAAGACGCACTTTTTCCCCCCAAAAAAAGTGGGGGGAAAATGGCCGTGTATCTAATAAAGCGAATACGTAGTATTCGTATGCATTAGGTGTCGTAATACGTATGCATTAGGTGTCGGGAACGGGGAGTGTGTGTGTAGTGATGCGAGCTCTTCCAGTACTCACCCTCCCTGTTGCCAGTGCTGCATTGTCCTGACCCCGTACAGCATCAGGACGTAGTGCGCACACTATGACCTAACGCTGCACGCAGTCAGGTGACAGTGCAGCACGGGTCGGGGAAGACATGGAAGCATGACTGCTGCTGGAGATGGACAGGAGCCGCGGCACATTTTATTCTGATCTGAGGTCTGATGGTTCTGGCAAGGAACTCTGGGGGGGTCTTACATTGAGGGCTGATCTGAGGTCTGAAATAAAGGGCTTATCTGAGGTCTGAAAGGGGTCTCACATTGAGGGCTGATGGGTTCTCACATTGAAGGCTGATCTGAGGTCTGATGTGGTATCACATTGAGGGTTGATCTGAGGTCTGATGGGGGTCTCACACTGAAGGCTGATTTGAGGTCTGATGGGGGTCCCACATTGAGGGCTGATCTGAGGGCTGATGGGGTCTCACATTGAGGGCTGATCTGAGGTCTGATGGGTCTCACATCGAGGGCTGATGGGGTCTCACATTGAGGGCTGATCTGAGGTCTGATGGGGGTCTTACATTGAAGGCTGATCTGAGGTCTGATGGGGGTCTCACATTGAAGGCTGATCTGAGGTCTGATGGGGTCTCACATCGAGGACTGATGGGGTCTCACATTGAGGGCTGATCTGAGGTCTGATGGGGTCTCAAATCGAGGACTGATGGGGTCTCACATTGAGGGCTGATCTGAGGTCTGATGGGGCTCTCAAATTGATGTCTGATCTGAGGTCTGAAATAAAGGGCTGACATGGAGGAATGATATGGGGGTCTCATTCAATGTCCTAATATTTATGGGGGTCTGATCTGAGGCTCTGATATGAGGTCTGATGAAAAATATTTTTCTTATTTTCCTCTAAAACCTAGGGTGCGTCTTATAAAGTGAAAAATATGGCACCACTAATGCCCACAATAGTTATGTGATGAAACATCTGCTCTAGTCACTCAAAGAAAATTTCACATGGCCATTAAAGGTCTATACAGACCACTGACTGAGGGACACTTTGAATTCCAGAGCTTATAAACATTTTTTTTTTAAAGCTTTCCAAGTTTTTTTACTTGACATTTCCAAAACGATCAAGCTAAGGTGGCCAATAAGTATGAACACTCAGCCACACTCTGTCTGTGACTTTTACATATACACAGAAACCTCTTTGAGAGGACAATTCAAAAATGTATTAAAAAGTGGTCGTCTAGGAGGAGAAGGAAACGTCTTGTAGAAGATGGCCTGTATGTGTAATTTATAGTGGTCTGATGTGGTCTGATAAGTGGGTGGTCTTCTCAAAGAACTGTCTTTTGCTATTCTGCTGTGGTGAGAACATTTCACCTAGGGAAATCACTTCAACCGTACATAAATTATTTCCATTTAGGCTCCGTTTAAATTTTCACTAAAATCACTAGAGGAGAAAGACAAAAATAACTTTGTGCTGGATCTCTGATGGACACCAATGGTATCTGAAGGACCACACCGAATTATGAGTTCTTTCGGTTTCTGGCATTTTGACTGGAAGAATGTAGTAACAGATAACTATAACAGATAGGTAACACATTTTGTACAATCTACTAATAAATGCTTTAAATGAAAGGGGAGCAATACCTTTTCATACCAACCTCCTTCCACTACCATGCCAACACTTTCCAAATACCCCTGATCTCTGTTAATCAAGGTCTAGGGAGGAAGCATCAACACAACATGTGACCACTGCAGCCAATCACTAAGCATTGGCAGCGGTAGTCACATATCGAGTTGACTCCACATTTTTGGGGGACGGGTAAACAGAACACCTGAGGACCTGGGAGGTCTTGGCATGTGCGTGGCAGAGCATCAGTATGGTGAATATTTGCTGTTTTATACTATTTTCAGCTCCTTCTCCTTCAAAAAATGTCATGAGGTCGGAAAAACCCTGGAATAGACAATGAGATTGAAAACTAAAGAGGTGTCAGTTGGCATCATGTTCTGGCTGTTTACTGACCCATCAGGATGTCTACATGGCTACGCTTACAAAGACATCTGAGTACCACCCAATACCTAATGGGCACGCCATGGGAACTTGTAGGTACATGATGACAGTTACGTTGACCTATCAAATTAACATAGTGGACAGGACAGAGTCTTCAAGCTATCGTTTTTGAAAGTCAATCTCCACTCCTAGAGAATATTATACTGACCACCTAAAAGATGTACCGTATTTTTCGCTTTATAAGACGCACTTTTTTCCCTCAAAAGTAGGGGGAAAATTGCGGTGCGTCTTATAAAGCGAATACAAGTGAGCGCTTCCATTATGGAAGCGGTCACTTGTATGTTTTAGCTGCGGCACCCCCATCAGACCTCAGATCAGCCCACCCAGCCCCATAACAATAAAATAAAAACCTCTCTTACCTGTCCTGTGCCGCGGCTCCGCTCCGGGTCCGGCGCTCCTCTGGCTTCCCGGGCCGGCGCTGAACTGTCCTGACTGCGTACAGCGTCAGGACGTAGTGCGCGCACTATGACCTGACGCTGCATGCAGTCAGGAGACAGTGCAGCGGCGCCCTTAGAAGCCAAAGGAGCGCCGGACCCGGAGCGGAGCCGCGGTGCAGGACAAGTAAGAGAGGTTTTTATTTTATTTTTATGGGGCTGGGTCGGCTGATCTGAGGTCTGACGGGGGCACGCTGGGCTGATCTGAGGTCTGACGGGGGCACGCTGGGCTGATCTGAGGTCTGACGGGGGCACGCTGGGCTGATCTGAGGTCTGACGGGGGCACGCTGGGCTGATCTGAGGTCTGACGGGGGCACGCTGGGCTGATCTGAGGTCTGACGGGGGCACGCTGGGCTGATCTGAGGTCTGACGGGGGCACGCTGGGCTGATCTGAGGTCTGATGGGGCACAATAAGCTGATCTGTAATCCATGTCTATAGCTCAACAAGCATTTACTGTAAGCTGTAAAATGATAATTACCACCAAAATAATCTACTCAAAAAATAATAATCTACTCAAGTACCACCACGGACACATCAATGTTTTTCACAGACACAGGAAAAAAGTTGCCTATTTTTATGGACTGTTGACAAACCTGTCCTGAAGTCAAATGGTGGTTTCGACAAACTCCCTGGAGGTGCCGCCATCAGACTATCACTTCCTCTGTGTACTTCGAGGAAAAGCTGCAATCTGAAGGTATAGTTGATACAATGGCTACAAGGACACACAAGTAATGCTAGGACTGTCGGACTGTAAGCTTTCTTCTTCCCACCACTTCCAGAAATGACACTTGTCACAGATCTCAGCACAGGAGAGACTCACGTGTCTTGTAACTTGCTAACCAAGAATATGACAAGTTGGGTTGTAACGTATCATGTGACTGACACAGAAATGAGGCTTCTGCACATGTAAGTTGTACCAACACAGGTCACTGGATAGAATTCAGGGGGCCAATCAGGCATGTCATAAAATGGAAAGTACCCAAAGTACACCCAGTGATTGTGAGCCAAAACCAGAAGTGGAGGCTACATAGACAGAACGGAAAGCTTTGCACCTGTTCTGTGTATTTGACCCGGCTGTTCTTACCGCTAGTGTGAACCTAGCCTTAGTTGCCCCTAGGAACCAATCAGATGCCACCTTTCAATTTTCAGAGCTCTTTTGGAAAATGAAAGATGGAATCTGATTGGTTGCTATGGGCAACTAAGCCACTTTTCCTTTGCACCACTTTCCCTCCCTTTAGCTTGAATTTTGAGCATACCTTCAACGTAGGAGGCCTCTTTTCAAATCCAAGTCAGCATCTATCCATCCCTATTTACCGCTGAGGCGGCGGGCTCAGACATATGACTAATGCTCGTGGTGTGACTCAGTGTCGAAATCACAGTAACCTTATGTTACACAAGGACCAAGACCAAGCACTGATATTCCCCGACAAAGAATGTACCAGAGATATACAAAAAGGGAAGCTAAACATATCCTTCAACTGTGAAGGTCCAGGGAGAGAAGTACTGAACCGCCAGACGTCTATGTACAGGGCAGTGAGGAAACGTCTACTCATCCCCATTTTATTACAGGCCAATGTTCTTCAGCCGAAATAACTTGTGGTTTTCTTCCATCAAGGCCCATTCACATGACTATACGGTCGCCATGCCCATGTTGAAGACTGCAGATAGTGGTCCTCCAGACACAGGTACCGGCCGTGTGAACTCCCACTGACATGAATGGTTCATGATTGGTAAGATACCGCAAACGCTAGGACACGTCCGGTCTATTGCGGTGTGGAGATACGGATCTGAAAGCCCAATGAAGGGCGTCCGAGTGCTTCCAATCCGTGCCTCAGCATCTCAAAAGATAGGACATATCTTGCAGATCACGGACCCATTCAAATGAATGGATCCTCTGTGACGCAGAGTTCACACAGCTGGCGCCCGCAACACGGGCACGGCGCCCACATGGGGAGATGGGTTGCTGAGGGATTCAGTGATAACAGCAACTGCCTTTTCAATGAGGCTGTCAGGCAGAATGTCCATAGCAACCAGTCTGCACTGGCACTAAGCAGTGAAGGGCACAGATTTGGCAGTACTTACGTATTCTCCATTTCGTACTGCCATATTACGTTTCCGTCACTGAGTAATTTATTCTGCTGTTTTTTTACCCCCAAAAAACACCAAAGACTCTGACACACAGACATACTCCTACTCCTGGAGACAGATACACATTACTCCTCCTCCTGGGCATAGATACCCATTACTCCTGCAGATACACTACTCCTACTCCTGGGGATGGATACACATTACGTCCCCTGCAGATACACTACTACTCCTAGGGATGGATACACATTACTTCTCCAGCAGATACACTACTACTCCTACTCCTGGGGATGTATACCCATTACTTCTGCAGATACACTACTACTCCTACTCCTGGGGATGGATACACATTACTTCTCCTGCAGATACACTACTAATACTCCTCCTCCTGGGTATAGATATACGTTACTTCTCCTTGGGAAGGATACATACTACTTCTGCAGATACACTACTCCTCGGGAAGGATACACTCTACTTCTCCCGCAGATACACTACTACTACTACTACTACTACTCCTCCTCCTCCTCCTCCTCGGTATAGATATACATTACTTCTCCTCCTTGGGAAGGATACACACTACTCCTCCTGCAGATACACTACTACTCCTACTCCTCCTCCTTCTCGGTATAGATATACATTACTTCTCCTGCAGATACACTACTAATACTCCTCCTCCTGGGTATAGATATACGTTACTTCTCCTCCTTGGGAAGGATACATACTACTTCTGCAGATACACTACTCCTCGGGAAGGATACACATTACTTCTCCTGCAGATACACTACTAATACTCCTCCTCCTCGGTATAGATATACATTACTTCTCCTCCTTGGGAAGGATACACACTACTCCTCCTGCAGATACACTACTACTCCTACTCCTCCTCCTCCTCCTTCTCGGTATAGATATACATTACTTCTCCTCCTTGGGAAGGATACACACTACTCCTGCAGATACACTACTTCTGCAGATAGGCTACTTCTCCTCCTCCGGATAGATACAGCACTCACCTGTCAGTATCCAGTGTGGCAGCCATAAGCAGATGAGAAGGCAGCGCCTGTTCCCTGCGGAGCATGGCCTGCAGTGACCCGGCGGTCAGTGAGAACAAGGCGCTTGTTGTCCTGCCGCCGCCTCAGGCTCCTCTACTTTGACTCAGCTTCTACTCTGACAGGAAGTGCTAAGGCGAGCTGCAACTCTTTACAGACGGTAGAGGTTTGAGCCCAGGGATGGCGTCACGGCCATGTGACCAGTCACGTGAGGGGAGGTGATAAACGGTGCAGGTCTCTGGAGATGTTCAGCGCTGCTGTGTGTGTACTGGAGGCAGGGCGTTGTTATGGTTACTGCGGTAATAAATAACGCTTGTAGTGCCGGCAGTTCTGGAAAGTGTTGTGGTGCCGCTATATACTCATGGCTGTATCGTCCCATAGTAGTGTGGGACTTGTAGTTCTACTTACAGTGTTCTATGGTAGATGACAATAAATGCAGCGCAGTGTGATGTATTCTTCCGGGGTCACATGAAGTGCCTTCACTCATTATAAATGGAGGAGGCATTATCTGCTCGACACTTATGTGACAGTTCAATGCTTTAATCCCTACTTTTTCATTAAAGAACGCCAAGAAATCCCATGCGTTTTTTACAAGTATATTTTCGAGGGTGGAATTTTTTTGTCATTCATTTTTCTAGCAATTTTTCCCCAGACATTTTTCCTATATATTAGTCTATGGAAACGGCTACAAAAAATGCCACAGCCAGACCATGCTGCAACTTAGAAAGGAATATGTAAGGAATCTATCAATGCCACAAAAGTGCAGGGCAGATTTATTAAAGGGCGTCAGATTTGCACCTATGACACTGGCTGACCTGTTACATGTGTGTGTGGCAGCTGAAGACATCTGTGTTGGTCCCATGTTCATATGTGCCCTCATTGCTGAGAAAAAATATGTTTTATTATATGCAAATGAGCCTCCAGGAGCATCAGGGGAGTTACCATTACACCTAGAGGCTCATGTGCATTTATCATTTTTCTCAAAAATATGAACCATCAACATATGAACATAGGACCAACACAGATGTCTCCAGCTGCCAAGTGCACATGTAACAGGTCAGCCAGTGTCATAGCTACAAATCTGGTGACAGATGTCATTTAAGTGTTTTGTAGTACACTCAGGTATGGGATTCAGCCAGTTCCCTCGGGTTCTACAGATCCGGTGGTTAAAATTACAGATCCGGCTGGCAGCTGGAGACGAGCGTTTCCATTCCATAGTTTAGCTCCTTAGGCATTTTAATTGTTGGGTGGTATGTGTGTGTAGTGTATATGTGGTGTATTTTTGTATGTGTACCATGTATATGGTGTATTTATGTGTATGTGTGTTGCATATATGAGATGTATATGTAAACATGTGTTATGACGCCGTGTGTCCGACGTTAAGTAGGGAACCTGTTGTTAAAAATTTGAATCCCACCCCTGAGTACACTGGCGTGAGATGGGCTACAAGTATAAGAGGTGCATACATGGAGAATTTTGGGGCGCCCATGTGGCACAGTCTGCTCCAGTCAGAAGCTGGAATGGATTTCAGTTGTGATGTGGGACAGTTTTCTGGTGCACCCACTGCCTCCTTCCCATGCCTTGCCAACTATTTTCTACGTCAGTTTAATGATAAATCTGGACACAACGGTGGAAATTTATCAAACTGGCATAAAGGAGAACTTGCTTAGTTGCCCATAGCAACTAATCAGATCCCACCTTTCATTTTAGACTGCTCCTTTGGTGGAATCTGATTGGTTGCTATGGGCAACTAAGCAAGTTCTCCTTTATGCCAGTTTGATAAATCTCCCCCAACGTTTTTTACTGCAAAAATGTACAGAAAAACACCACAAATATACACTATGCGTATGTGTGATTTTGCCAAAAAAAGAAATACTATGAACCCACTGAAATGAGTTACATGGAGTTTCTATGGAAAAATAATGATATATATACAGTGCCTTGCGAAAGTATTCGGCCCCCTGGAACTTTTCAACCTTTTGCCACATTTCAGACTTCAAACAAAAAGATATAACATTTTACATTTTTGGTGAAGAATCAACAACAAGTGGGTCACAATTGTGAAGTGGAAGAAATTTATTGGATCATTTAAACTTTTTTTGTAATAATAAAACTGAAAAGTGGGGCGTGCAAAATTATTCAGCCCATTTATGCCCCTTTCACACGAGTGGGAGACTCGCATGTCTCCCGCAACGCATCTACAGGGCTGGACTCGGCACTGACAGGGATCGCAGAGCATTATATGTGATCCCAGTCAGTGCCGGAGTCCAGCCCTGTAGATGCATTGCGGGAGACATGCGAGTCTCCCGCTCGTGTGAATGGGGCATTACTTTCAGTTCAGAAAACTCACTCCAGAAGTTCATTGAGGATCTCTGAATGATCCAATGTTGTCCTAAATGACTGATGAAGATAAATAGAATCCACCTGTGTGTAATCAAGTCTCCGTATAAATGCACCTGCTCTGTGATAGTCTCAGGGTTCTGTTTAACCCCTTAATGACCGGGCCATTTTGCACCTTCCTGACCAGACTGATTTTTGCTAATCTGACATGTGTCACTTTATGTGGTAATAACTTTGGAACGCTTTTACTTATCCAGGTCATTCTGAGATTGTTTTCTCGTCAGTAGCAAATTTGTGGCAAAATATTTCATTTTTATTTATAAAAAAAATAACAAATTTACAAAAAATTTTGAAAAATTAGCAAATTTTCAAATTTCAATTTTTCTACTTTTAAAATAAATAGTAATACCTCCAAAAATAGTTATTATTTTACATTCCCCATATGTCTACTTTATGTTGGCATTGTTTTATAAATGTCATTTTACTTTTTTTGGACATTAGACGCTTAGAAGTTTAGAAGGCATATTTTTTTAATTTTTTGGGCGATTGTCTTAGGTAGGGTATCAATTTTTGCGGGACAAGATGACGGTTTGATTGGTACCATTTTGGGTTAAATGCACCTTTTTGATCGCCTGCTAATACACTTTTTGTGAGGCAAGAGGGAAAAATATGGCTATTTTGGCATAGTTTTTTTTTTTTACAGCATTCTCCTGGGGGGCCATCTCATGTAATACTTTTATAGAGCAGGTTGTTACGGACGTGGCGATACCTAATATGTCTAACATTTTTATTTTTGGAAAGTTTTACACATTAGATGCATTTTTGAACAGAATAAAATCTTTTTTTTGTGTTGCTATTTTCTGAGAGCCATATTTTTTCCGGGCGATTGTCTCAGGTAGGGTATCATTTTTGCAGGACAAGATGACGGTTTGATTGGTACCATTTTGCATTAAATACGTCTTTTTGAGCGCCTGCTATTACACTTTTTGTAAGGGAAGGTGACCATAAAATGTCTGTTTTGGCACAGTTTTTTTTTTTTTTTACTGCGTTCACCTGGCAGGGTGGATGACATGATATTTTTATAGAGCCGGTCGATACGGACGCGGCGATACCTAATATGTATACCTTTCTTTTTTTACCTTTTTTTTGCAATTTTGTTTTTACTTTTTTTTGGAAACTTGAAACTTTTATTTATTTATTTTTTTAAACTTTATTTTTTAACTTTTTTCCCCACTTTATTTAACTTTTGGGGGTCTGATCCCCTTTACAATGCATTACAATACTTTTGTATTGTAATGCATTGGCTGTAAGTGTATTACTCAGTGTAATACACTTACAGCCTACCTACAGCCTGCTTCCTGTGCGATCCAGGGGGCTGGATCGCACAGGCTTGCAGGGATAGCAGCCACGATGACTAAGGAAGGTCACACCATGCCTGAAAGCGGCACATGAAGGGTTAATGCGCCGGCATTGGAGTTTTCAATGCCGCTGGTCCGGTCCGGAGGCTCCCTGACACCTCTTTTCTGCAGCACCATCTTTAGACGGCGCTACAGACTAAGGACTTGCGCCGCCCGCCGTCTAAAGACAGTGGGCGGTCGCCAATGAGTTAAAGCGCAGAGAGCACCAAGGAACACACCAGGCAGGTCCGTGATACTGTTGTGGAGAAGTTTAAAGCCGGATTTGGATACCAAAAGATTTCCCAAGCTTTAAACATCCCAAGGAGCACTGTACAAGCGATCATATTGAAATGGAAGGAGTATCAGACCACTGCAAATCTACCAAAACCCGGCCGTCCCTATAAACTTTCATCTCAAACAAGGAGAAGATTGATCAGAGATGCAGCCAAGAGGCCCATGATCACTCTGGATGAACTGCAGAGATCTGGGAGAGTCTGTCCATAGGACAACAATCAGTCGAACACTTCACAAATCTGGCCTTTATGGAAGAGTGGCAAGAAGAAAGCCATTTCTCAAAGATATCCATAAAAAGTCTCGTTTACAGTTTGCCACAAGCCACCTGGGAGACACACCAAACATGTGGAAGAAGGTGCTCTGGTCAGATGAAACCAAAATTGAACTTTTTGGAAACAATGCAAAACGATATGTTTGGTGTAAAAGCAACACAGCTCATCACCCTGAACACACCATCCCCACTGTCACATGGTGGTGGCAGCATCATGGTTTGGACCTGCTTTTCATCAGCAGGGACAGGGAAGATGGTTAAAATTGATGGGAAGATGGATGGAGCCAAATACATTCTGGATGAAAACCTGTTGGAGTCTGCAAAAGACCTGAGACTAGGACGGAGATTTATCTTCCAACAAGACAATGATCCCAAACATGAAGCAAAATCTACAATGGAATGGTTCAAAAATAAACGTCTCCAGGTCTTAGAATGGCCAAGTCAAAGTCCAGACCTGAATCCAATTGAGAATATGTGGAAAGAGCTGAAAACTGCTGTTCACAAACGTTCTCCATCCAACCTCAAAGAGCTCCAGCTGTTTTGCAAGGAAGAATAGGCAAGAATTTCAGTCTCTAGATTGCAAAACTGATAGAGACATACCCCAAGCGACTTGCAGCTGTAATCGCAGCAAAAGGTGGAGCAACAAAGTATTAATGTAAGGGGGCCGAATAATTTTGCACGCCCTACTTTTCAGTTTTATTATTATAAAAAAGTTTAAATGATCCAATAAATTTCGTTCCACTTCACAATTGTGACCCACTTTTTTAAAATGTTATATCTTTTTGTCTGAAGCCTGAAATGTGGCAAAAGGTTGAAAAGTTCCAGGGGGCCGAATACTTTCGCAAAGGCACTGTATATATAATTTTTTTTTACTAGATCCCACTGGAAACAACATTGTGATTGTATGTGATAGCACAGAAAATTACAAGTAAAATGGCATGGCATAGGTCACAGCCTTAGGGCTCATGCCCACGAGAGTACTTGCTCAGTGCCCGTGTTGCAGACTGCAAATTGTGGTCTGCAATGCACAGGGACCGGCTGTGTGAACTTCGTATTGCGGTGCGGACGCATTGACTTGAATAGGTTTGCGATCTGCAACATCCGGCCTGAGATAGAATATGTTCTATCTTTTTGTGGTGCAGAGACACAGACATGAAAGCACTCTGCACTGCGAAGTCCTATCATCTGGCTGATGTGACAGAAAATGATGAATGAGACGGGCATGCTGACCCCCCTCACTTCCACGCTACACCCACCCACTTTTTAGACTTTTTTATTTTTTCTGGAAAAAGAAAATTCATGAAAAACGTGTA
Source organism: Rhinella marina (assembly GCA_900303285.1). Taxonomy (NCBI): domain Eukaryota; kingdom Metazoa; phylum Chordata; class Amphibia; order Anura; family Bufonidae; genus Rhinella; species Rhinella marina. The sequence continues at coordinate 58,890 of ONZH01026832.1, forward strand.
TTAAAAAAAATTCACCAAAAAAAACTTGTAAAAATGCATTGAATTCATGGCATTTTTTAGGAGCCAAAAAAACAGAGCTATGAAAAAACATGTGAAGGAAGCTTGAAAATAGTCTTCTGGGATCCGGACAGAGTCTGGAAAATCCCTTTATTGTATCAGGAAGTACAATATTGTAAATTAAATTAGAATTTCATTACTGACTGGAGAGAGTGAAAAAGGAGTTGATAGATGGCTTCTTAAAGGGGTATAAATGGGAGCAGACAAAAATAAGTAAATAAATTTGGTATCATAATTTTACAACTTGTTATTTATACTGTGTGGTGTATGGTGGAAAAAACACAGAAAACAATTTTTTTTCCATCCCCCACCCCTCATCAAAAATAAATTATTGAGAGTTAATCCCCATCATAAAGCTTGGTCTACAGAAAAATGAAAAGTTATAGCTCTAGGAATGCAACAAGAAGTAATTACAAAAAAATGTTCTGTCCTAAACACCCAAAATAGGTTTGACCTCAAGGGGATGTCCATTCCTTTTAAATTGATAACCTATGCTCAGGATAGACCATTAGTATGTGATCGGTGGGGGTCTGATACCCTACACCCATGTCAACAATGGCCTCCTTCAGTAGAGGCAAACCACGCAACTGCTACTGGGCCTGGGGGGCCCACACTGAACTCCTTTTCCCAACAAGAAAGCACTGCATTTTCATACAGCTGCCACTTGGTGGAGCATAGAGATTATTTCAGCTTTCATTCTAGTAAATGGTAACTGTATACATTCCTATAGGCTGAGCTCCCTCTGGTGTTGGCTCCAGGCATCCAGCTTTGTAATAGAAGGGAAGCAGGAGATTTCTTCCACGTAATAAAACTAAAGTAAATTCTTCAGAAATCTTGGGCATTGCACATTGGGTTGCCTGGGAGTGATTGTCGCACGTGTACTGGGAAATTAGGTGTGGAAGAGGGGCCCATTCTAAATTTTGTCATGGGGCCCTATGAGATCTGTATACCCCCCTCAGGACGGCAATACAGTTGAATCCAATGCACTGCAAGAGATGTAGGACCTGTGATGACATCACAGGTCATGTGATCAGTGCAGAAGACAGAATGGCACTGAAGAGGAGAAGTGGGGAAGAAGCTATGGTGATATCTGCTATATCAGGAGAGGTAAGTGAAGGGAGAGGCAGAGCAATGCTGGGAGTTGTGGTTATTTAACTGGGACTGTATGTTAGGGCAGAAGGGAGGGATGTTATTATCATGGGACTGTGTGTTGGAGGTGGCTTGGGCAGGGTTATGTTATTTACATGGGACTGTGAGTTGAAATGGAGTGATGTTATTTACATGGGACTGCATGTTGGAGGTGGCTGGGCAGTGTTATGTTATTTACATGGGACTGTATGTTAAAGGCTGCTGTGGGAGGGAGCAATGTTAGTTACATGGGACTGTATGTTGATGGCGGCTGTGGGAGGGAGTGATGTTATTTACATGGGACTGTATGTTGATGGCTGTGGGAGGAAGTAATGTTATTTACATGGGACTTATGTTGCTGGTGGCTGTGGGACAAAGTGATGTTATTTACATGGGACTGTATGTTGATGGCAGCTGTGGGAGGGGGTGATGTTATTTACATTGGACTGTATGTTGATGATGGTTATGGGTGGGAATGATGTTATTTACATGGGACTGTATATTGATGGCAGCTGTGGGAGGGGGTAATGGTATTTACCTGGGATTCCATGTTGAAGGCGGCTGTTGGAGGGAGTGATGTTATTTACATGGGACTGTATGTTAAAGGCGGCTGTGGGAGGGAGCAATGTTAGTTACATGGGACTGTATGTTGATGGCGGCTGTGGAAGGGAGTGATGTTATTTACATGGGACTGTGTGTTGATGGCTGGGGGAGGGAGTGATGTTATTTACATGGGACTGTATGTTGGAGGAGGCTGTGGAAGGAAGTGATGTTATTTCCATGGGACTGTATGTCGATGGTGGCTGTGGAGGGGGTGATGTTATTTACATGGGACTGAATGTTGATGGCAGCTGTGGGAGGGAATGATGTTATTTATATGGGACTGTATGTTGAAGGTGGCTGTTGGAGGGAGTGATGTTATTTACATGGGACTGAATGTTGAGGGGGTGATGTTGTTTACATGGGATTGCATGTTGGAGGTGGCTGGGAAGTCGGTGATGTTATTCACTTGGGACTGTATGTAGAAGGTAGCTGGGGAGGGGGTGCTGTTATTTACATGGGACTGTATATTGGAGGGGCTGAAGGGAGGGAAGTGATGTTATTTACATGGGACTGTATTTTCGAGGGGGCTGTAAATAGAGTGTGGTGTTATTAACATAAGACTCTATGGCTGAGGGAGGGAAATAGCATTATTTACATGGGACTTTATGGTGGAGGGGCTGAGGAATTATAATTTCTGAGGACACTAAAGGGAGGAATATAACTACAAAGGGCACTTCAGGGTGAGCATTATAACAGTAGATGGTGATATAAATAATGGGGGCACTGTAGGGGTATTATAAATACAGGGGGCATTAGGCATTCTTATTACTACTAGGGGCTCTATAGGAGGGTCTTATAGATCTGCCTTATTTCTCCAAAGAGCACTATGCCTTATTACTACTGAGGAGTCAGTAGAGAGCTTTATTACCACTGTGGGAACAATAGGGAGCCTTATTACTACTGGGGGCTCTGAGAGGGCATTATTAATACTGGAGGACTCTTCTACTAATGGGGGCACTCTTGTGGAGCATTATCACTGCTGGGGGCACTGAAGGGGGCAGTATAGAAGGGAATTACTATTGGTAGGACTATTACCATTAGGGACACTATTTTTTCTTCAGGATAGTATTTGCAGATATTGGGGGGCACAGCGAGCAGCAAGATAAGACTGTGGGGACTCCAGGTTGGGAAATGATGATAGAAATGTGAGGAAGCTAAGATGTCTGTGTGTCACACTCTGCAGAGACGAGGCGCGGCTGAAAGTAGTTGTCCGGACCAAATGGAGAAGATGATGACAGAGAAGATCTTCATCACAGGAGATGTCACCTGGGAGGCCCTGGATGTGAGGTATGTGCTGCTGTATAGCAGAGGTGGGGCGAGGGTCAACATAGAGAATTGGGCCATATTCATTGGGGCTTGGGCCCCGGATATTTTGAGACCCTAGCAACACCCCTGGCTCCAATTGAACTGAATGGGAGCAGTACTGTTGTACAATGGACAGAACTGGGTAATACCAGCGCAGATATCCTGCACAAGAGCTACTGCACGGTGCAGGGTGTCGGACCCCCGTCAGTCAGATACTGATAGCCTGTCCTGAGGATAGGCCAACAATATAAAGGTACCAGAAAAACCCTTTCAGGGATTAATGAAGGATGTCATGATGCTCATGGTAATAGACCCGAAGCCTATATTCTTACAAGTATAGACATGGACAAAGACTGTGTCACGCCGGGGAGAGGGGTAGTGAGCCCTGTCTGAACGCCACCACTTACCCTACCTACTTACAGTATATGCCCTAGGTGGCAAAAACGTAACTTGGCGACAGTCCCAACTCTGAATAAGTGCACAGGGCAGGGGGAGGGAACACGGGGAAAGACAAACAAAGACAGAACTAACACAATAAATAGGGAAGTCAGCAAGCCGAGTCAAACCAGGAGATAACATCAAGAACCGAGGGAAAAGGCAAAATGGAAGTCCAAAAGTCCGTAAGCCAACAAGTCCAATACACAATAAATCCAATAGCAAGGGTCACGATCACAGCACTGCTTAGTAAGACTAATCACAGGCAACCTGTATATCAAAATATATTGAGCGCTGGCAATACAGCCAGCGTTCACAGACCCCCGCCTTGCTCGTCTCTAGAGGGTAGGGAGAACGCCGGACGCGCGATGACAGAGCGCGCCGGATCCTCCCTGCAAGCGTCACCATGGAGACACAGCAGGGGATGTCTGGCGGCGCAGCACAGGGGAAGCGCGCCGCCGGCTCCCCATGGCAGTACCCCCCCCTTCACGAGGGGCCACCGGATCCTTACCAGTGGGAGCCGGCTTTTCAGAATGCTGCAGATGGAACTTCCTGATGAGTGTGTCAGCATGCATCCTGGTCAACGGTACCCAAGACCAAACCCCTTCTAATGCACGAGATACTGGAAGGAGTTCCGGACCTTCCTCACGTCAATGATCCTGGCAATGTCATGTTCCGTTTGTCCTTCCACCTCAACCGGAGGCGGAGGCTGTTCCTCAGGACCAACGGGAGCAACATAACACTTTAACAATGACTTGTGAAAGACGTGAATACGAAGGGAGTCAGGTAGACACAGCTTAAAAGACACCGGATTAATCACCTTGGTGATCTCGTATGGACCAATGAAACTAGGCGCAAACTTATATGATGGTACTTTCATATGTAGATTCTTTGTGGATAACCATACTTTGTCCCCCACCTTGAAATCAACTCCCCTCGAACGTCTCCTATCAGCCTTAACCTTTTGGATCTCTTGGGCTTTTTCCAGGTTCGCTTGAACCTGTGCCCAAACTGTGCACAGTTCTTGAGAAAAAACATTGACCTCTCGGACAACAGAAGTAGATGAGGAAAAAGAACCAAAACGTGGATGAAAACCCATATTACAGAAGAACGGCGATACCCCAGAGGATGTATTGATTCGGTTATTGATGGCGAACTCAGCTAGAGACAGGTATCTGGACCATAGATACTGATTATCGGCAACATAACACCTGAGAAATTGTTCAACAGATTGGTTAAGACGCTCAGTCTGACTATTGGTCTCAGGATGAAAGGCCGACGAAAAGGACAAGGAAGTGTTAATTTTATGACAAAAGGCCTTCCAAAACCTGGACACAAACTGCACAACCCTGTCTGATACGATGTTCTCAGGAATACCATGCAGTTTAACAATGTGATCTACAAATACGGAAGCCAAAATTTTCGCAGAGGGTAGTTTACACAATGGAATAAAATGACAAATCTTACTAAATCTGTCTACCACAACCAAAATCACAGTTTTACCCTCAGGACATGGTAGGCCATGATGAAATCCATGGATAGGTGGGACCATGGTCTATTAGGTATGGGTAACGGATGTAACTCACCCATAGGCCGTGTCTTGGAATTCTTGGACCTGGCACAAGTGTTACACGCAGTCACGAAAGCCTGAACATCCCTGGATATCGATGGCCACCAAAAACTCCTAGAGACTAGCTCCTTAGTGGCATTGATATCAGGATGTCTACATAATACAGAATTATGGCACTCACCCAGAAGTCACAAACGTAAATGAGCCGGCACAAATAATTTATCTTTGGGGGTACCAGCGGGAGCGAGATGTTGTCCTGCTGAGATTTCAACGGTTAAATCAGGCGTGGTGGCAAGATAATGTCAGTTGGCAGGATGGACTTAGGAGGAACCTCAGGAGGCTGACACGCCTGAAAACTTCATGACAAGGCGTCAACCTTAGTGTTCTTACTTCTGAGCCTAAAGGTAACACAAAAGTCAAAATGAGTAAAGAACAAAGCCCACCTCGCCTGTCTAGGATTTAAACGTTTGGCCGATTCCAAAAACATGAGATTTTTATGATCCATGAGGACTGTAATACGATGTAATGCCCCCTCCAAAAAATGACGCCATTTCTAAAATTCCCACTTAATTGCTAGTAATTCCCTATTACCTATATCTTAGTTCCTCTCAGCTGGAGAGAATTTGCGGGAGATGAAAGCTCATGGCTTAAGATTAGTTAAGGTGGACAAACCCTGGGACAGTATTGCCCCTACACCATCCTCAGATGCATCCACCTCAACCACAAAGGGCTTATTCTGATCAGGCTGAATTAATATAGGAGCATTAATGAAACACCTCTTGAGAGACTCAAATGCCTCTATAGCCACTGGGGACCAATTGACCAGATCAGCTCCTTTGCGAGTTAGATCCGTAATTGGTTTGACCACTACCAAAAAATTATTTATAAATTTATGGTAGAAGTTAGCAAACCCCAGAAAACGTTGGAGCGCCTTTAGAGAAGAAGGTCATACCCAATCAAGAATGGCCTGCGCCTTAGTTGGGTCCTTTTTAAAAGAACAAGGGGTAAAGATATATCGTAAAAAGGCCACCTCCTGGACACTAAAAATACATTTCTCCCCTTTAACAAATAATTTGTTCTCACGTAACACTTCCAGCACCTGCCTAGTGTGAGAAACATGAGACTCCCAGTCAGCAGAAAAAATGAGGATATCATCAATGTAAACGATCATAAACCTCTCAATAAAAGGCCTGAAGATGTCATTCACGAAATTTTGGAAGACAGCGGGTGCATTGCTTAGCCCGAAAGGCATCACTAAATATTCATAGTGACCCTCTGGGTTATTGAAGGCTGTCTTCCACTCATCCCCCTCTCTAATTCTGATCAAATTATAGGCCCCTTTTAAATCCAGCTTAGAGAACCAGCAGGCTCCTTGTACCTGGTTCAGCAAGTCTGGAATAAGAGGTAACGGATACCTGTTCTTAACCGTGATCTTGTTTAGTTCCCTATAATCCATGCAAGGTCTCAAACCTCCATCCTTCTTACTGATAAAGAAGAAACCAGCCCCCATAGGAGACACCGAAGGCCGGATATGACCCTAGGCCAGACTCTCTTTAAGGTATTCCCTCATGGACTGACACTCTGGGGTCGAGAGATTATAGATACGACCCTTGGGATATTTGGATCCCTCAGTGAAGTCAATAGTACAATTATACTGCCGGTGAGGAGGAAGAAAATTAGTCTCAGATATGGAGAATACATCAGAAAAGTCCCTGATGTACTCTGACAGGATCAGAGACTCAGTAGACTGCAATACCGATTTACAACATTCGTTACAGTTAAGACCCCATTTCTCTAATTCACCTGACGACAAATTGATTACAGGATTGTGGTCCTGTAGCCATGGCAGACCTAAAACGAGGTCGGCAGGTAAATTCTTTAACACAAGAAAGGAACAAGTCTCTGAATGAGAAATCCCCACAGTTAGGCCTCATGCACACGAACGTGTGCCGGTCATGCCCGTGCTGCGGGCCGCAAACTGCGGGCCGCAATGCATGGGCACTGACCGTGAGGCCACCGCATGCGGATCGCAGACCCATTCACTTGAATAGGGTCCTCAATCCGCATCCGAGGGTCCGCACCACAAAAAAGTAGTACTTGCGCTACTTTTTTTCCGGTGCGGAGGCATGGCCAGAAACACCACCGAAGCACACCGTAGTGCTTCCGTGGTGTTCCGATCCGTGCCTCCGCTCCGCATCTCCCGGATCGCGGACACATTGAAGTGAATGGGTCCGCGATCCGTGATGCGGGCTGCACACGGCCGGTGCCCGTTTATTGCGGACCCGCCGTATGCGGCCAGCAGCACGGGCAAGGCCGGCACACGTTCGTGTGCATGAGGCCTTAGGGTAATGTCAGGAGTACAAAATTCCACTCTTATCCCTCTCCGCGTCACTCCTGATCCCTGCATGACCACCGCTGCATCTCCCCATCGCGCATCAATACATCCGACAGTGGGTATAGCCAGTAGCAGGCCGCAACGGTGACCAGCCCCCTTGATTCACGGGTGACGTCACCCATGATGCTTGGGAGGCTGGTCACCGTTGCGGACTGCTATTGGCTGCACCCCCTGTCGCCGAATGTTTTGATCCCTGTGGAGGCCATGCAGGGATCAGCAGGGATCCGGATGCTGGGGAACGTTCTAAGTATGATCTATAGGAGGGGCCTGGGCATTGTGGGAGGCACATTTAGAATTGGATGCGGAGGCATGGCCAGAAACACCACCGAAGCACACCGTAGTGCTTCCGTGGTGTTCCGATCCGTGCCTCCGCTCCGCATCTCCCGGATCGCGGACACATTGAAGTGAATGGGTCCGCGATCCGTGATGCGGGCTGCACACGGCCGGTGCCCGTTTATTGCGGACCCGCCGTATGCGGCCAGCAGCACGGGCAAGGCCGGCACACGTTCGTGTGCATGAGGCCTTAGGGTAATGTCAGGAGTACAAAATTCCACTCTCCCATTATTCAGTGGAGTGGAATCAAGTGCGATAAATTGAATTACCTCCCTTAACGGAATTATCGGTATACCCACAGATTGCACAAAATCATAATCAACAAAATTAGCTGCAGAACCTGAATCAACGAATGCTTCACCAGACCCCTTGTATTGATCATAAGCAATGGAGATTGGTGACAAAATTTTCTTTCTTACCACTGCTGGGATTACCTTACTTCCGGGAACAGACTTTTTTGAGGGCGGAAGTCTCGGGCACTGCTGGAGCCAGTGGTTCACCTCACCGCAGTAGAAACAGGCCCCTCTCAGACGTCTCTGATCCATCATAGTAACTCCCAACTGCATGGGCTCCTCCAGGACGTTGATAGGAGACGGACTCTGGAGAGGAACTTCAGGCAGAACGACAACTTGAGGGGCAGTTGAACGTTCCTTCTGTCTCTCTGTAACCCGTCGGTCAAGTTTAATAACTAAGGTCATGGTCGCCTCTAGGGTGTCAGGAGTAGGATAACTAACCAGTAAATCCTTCAGATGGTCAGACAGCCCCACCCTAAACTGGCTTCTCAAAGCAGGGTCATTCCACCCAGAGGACACACACCACTTTCTGAACTCTGCACAGTAATCCTCAACCGGACGGTTACCCTGCCGAATGTCTCTGAGCTGAGTTGCAGCTACAGCGGCCAAATCAGGTTCTTCCTATAGAAGACCTAAGACCTGGAAAAAAGCCTCCACAGACAACAGACACGGGGAATCAGGTAGCAATGAGAAAGCCCACTCCTGCGGATCACGTTGCAGCAAGGAAATAATAATTCCTACCCCCTGCTGCTCAGAACCCGAGGAGTGTGGACGTAAACGGAAATATAACTTGCAGCTCTCCTTAAAGGAACGGAAGGTTTTTTGGTCCCCCAAAAACCGATCGGGCAGCTTAACATGGGGTTCAATATTGGGGTTCGGCATGGAAGGAGTGGCTGCTGGTACAGTCTGCAGCTGCTCCCGATGTAGGAGTCTCTTGGCCAGGTCCTGGATCTTCTGAGCCATGCTGTGCATCTGGTCTGTGAGTGATCGCAACTGCTCCATAAGGTACGGCCTGTGATTCTGTCATGCCTGGGAGAGTGGTAGTGAGCCCTGTCTGAAGCCCACTATTTACCCTACCTACTTACAGTATATGCCCTAGGCGGCAAAACCGTAACTTGGCGACAGTCCCAACTCTGAATAAGTGCACAGGGCAGAGGAAGGGAACACAGGGAAAGACAAACAAAGACAGAACTAACAAAATAAATAGCGAAGTCAGCAAGCCGAGTCAAACCAGGAGATAACGTCAAGAACCGAGGGAAAAGGCAAAATGGAAGTCCAAAAGTCCATAAGCCAGAAAGTCCAATACATAATAAATCCAATAGCAAGGGTCACGATGACAGCACTGCTTAGTAAGACTAATCACAGGCAACCTGTGACCACAGGTTGCCAGTTTAAATAGCCCTCCAGATAGGTCATGTGAAGTGGCCAGCATCTCATGACATGATTTGCATAATGAGCGCTGGCCAAATGTGACCAGCACTCGAAGTAATTCCTAATTGGTCATGTGACGTGGTCAACGCCACATGACCCCATATACAGAGCTTATAAATAAATATAAAAAATATAAAAATATATTGAGCACTGGCAATGCAGCCAGCGTTCACAGACCCCGCCTTGCTCGTCTTTAGGGGGCAGGGAGCACGCCAGACGCGCGATGACAGAGCGCGCCGGATCCTCTCTGCAAGCGTCGCCATGGAGACGAGGACGCTAGTCGCTCTGACACAGCAGGGGATGTCTGACGGCGCAGCACAGGGGAAGCGCGCCGCCGGCTCCCTATGACAGACTGTGCTCAAAGGGGTTATCCAATTCTAAAAATGCCCCCCACAATGCCTGGGCCCCTCTTATAAATCATACTTATCCCTCTCCGCGTCACTCCTGATCCCTGCATGACCACCGCTGCATCTCCCCATCGCGCATCAATACATCCGACAGTGGGTATAGCCAGTAGCAGGCCGCAACGGTGACCAGCCCCTTTGATTCACGGGTGACGTCACCCATGATGCTTGGGAGGCTGGTCACCGTTGCGGACTGCTATTGGCTGCACCCCCTGTCGCCGAATGTTTTGATTCCTGTGGAGGCCATGCAGGGATCAGCAGGGATCCGGAGTGATGCGGATGCTGGGGAACGTTCTAAGTATGATCTATAGGAGGGGCCTGGGCATTGTGGGAGGCACATTTAGAATTGGATAACCCCATTAAGCTGACCCTGTCTCTGTGAAGAAACACATGTAGCCTTCTGCCAGTCTTAATGCCAGTCTAGGGATATGGTGGAGCAGAAAGATGTTGGCACATTTGAATGTCGGGTCCGCAACAGCCTTTTCTTGCTGACTTGTCTGAAAACAATTTAAAGAGATATTTAACAGGAGGAGACAGCCACTAATACTGGTGGTGCGCAGGCTGAGGGTGACATCGTAGGCTCTTCAGGAGGCAGCAGGACGCAGGGTATAGCAGAGATGGTTCCTGAATTCCTTGTGTCAGACCACTTTTTTAACTGGCAGAAAAGGAAAATTATCTACTCACCCCTCTGCATCTAATTCATCCATTTTACTGACATCATGACCCACACGTTTACCAAGGGCCACATCACAGCATCAAATTTGTCGCACCAAACACACAAACATCATTAAAGTTTACAATTTACACCGTCCCTCTTGTCCGTACTGGATCTTTAGTGTAAAACATGAGGACCACTTCTCTACCGATACCCATTACACACCACAATATCAGCTATTTCTAAAAGATGGAAAATGTTTCCGTCAGAAAAGACGTTTCCTCTCATTGACAGTCGCCATTAACGATCGTTTTCAATTAGTTTTACAAAACAAACCAGTGTGACAAACCAGGGCAAACTGGGCTCCTGCATAGGGCTGCAAGGTATTAGGGGCAGCACTGAAATAGGTGTAGGGGTGTATTTTTCCTGGCTTTGTGGTTATTTCTTTGTACATAAGAGCTCAACCAATTACACCTGTTCACACATGAGACCAGTGCATAATTAGATTCATTTTATATTTAAAACTGACATTTTAAAAAATGCTGTAAAACTCAAAACACAATAGGAACTATTAGTTCCTAATAACATGTCTAATTAAAGGAATCTCAATATGCAAATAAAAGAAAACCACGGAGACACCATCAGGTGTCTCAACGACAATCAAACTAGCCAGGCCTTTCACCGGGAAGGAACAACCAAGGGAAGAGCAGTCTCCAAAAGGAAACCACCTATGCCAAAACATGGTATCCATCCACAGACAGCTGTTTCAGGGTATTTGCCCCTCATCAGTGTGGAGTAGGAATCTGGCTAGTAGGAGCAATGCCTGGTAAAAGGTTATTTAAGAAAAGATGATTGACCTCAGGGAGATCAACCATCATCATCACAGAGACACCATCACGAGTCTCAACGTTGGTGAATCTAAAACAATGCTCCCTGGGAAAAGCAATATGCAAATAAAAGAAAACCACACAGACACCATCACGTGTCTCAACGACGGTCAAACTAGCCAGGCCTTTCACCGGGAAGGAACAACCAAGGGAAGGGCAGTCTCCAAAAGGAAACCACCTATGCCAAAACATGGTATCCATCCACAGGCAGCTCTTTCGGGGGAATGGTGTCTCTGTGGTGATGATGGTTGATCTCCCTGAGGTCAATCATCTTTTAACACCTTGCCGACCGCCCACTGTCTTTAGACGGCGGGCGGTGCAAGTCCCCAGTCTGCAGTGCCGTCAGGGAGCCCCAGGACGGACACAGGGTCACAGCATGAAGGATTTGTCGTGTGGCAGGGCACGAATCCAAGGACTGTCCGAAGAAGACGTCCTGCAACCTCTGTGGACAGACGGAACATCTGTACAAAGACTGTCCCAAGAGAACCAGGACCTACGCATCTGTGGCAGCGAAGGGTCCGGCGAAGCCCGCACAGGCTCCAACCCCAGCAGCCAAGAAGGAGGGTAAGAGGACATCGGCCCCTCCCCTGGCCCGTGCCCCAAGCCCCTCCCGGGCTCGGAGTCCCCCCTCCACCCCCACTGAGGCATCCACCTTCACGTTCCCTAGCTCTGCCTCAGGGGTCCTCTCTCCGGCTCCCTGCCCAACCCAGCCTCCTCACTCCCCTGCAGCAGTGCTAACCCCTCCTCCAACCACTGTTGCACCCCTCTCCCTGGAGGATTTTCCCCCTCTTGTTCCCGCAGGTACCCTGCAGAGGAAGAGGAAAGGGAGGGACAGCCCGAGCGCTGAGTCCTCCAAGAAGAAGGTGGTGGAGGTCATCGAAGACCCGCTGCCAGAACAGGAAGAGATGGAGCAGCAGGTGATAGACCTGGTGTCCGAACCAGAGTCCGAAGAACTCCCGGAACGCCAAGAGCCTTCCCTGCTCGACCGACCGGAGGACGAGGGCCTGCGGCAACTCCCGAAGCCGGAGGTCCTCACAGACGAAGATCCGCCCGACAGGAGTGGTAACTAAGGTGTATGGTTTTGCGCTAACCCCCTTTCTCTTACAGTATGTCTAAGCTCAACATCTTCAGCATCAATGTGAGAAGCATCAGGGATAGGTCTAGACTGCGGACTGTATTAACCTTTTTACCTTCACAGGGATGTGACATCTACATGCTGCAGGAATGTGCTTTGCCTTCTTTTAGGTCCTACAACCATCTGGCCAGGCAGTGGTCTCAAGGACCCTCCTACTGGTCCGGTGGGGGCAGCACGGGCGCCGCAGGAGTCGCTATCCTTATCGGGGGGAGCGCTTTCACGCTTGATTCTGTCCATGAGCTCGTCTGCGGCAGGCTTCTTGTCGTAGACGGCTCGTGGGCAGGGGAGCCGGTTAGGCTCATCAACGTGTACGCCCCCCTGGTCGGGAGTGAGCGCTTGGATCTTTTCCAACTCCTCCGGACCCAGCTTGTCACCACTAGGGCAGTAGTGATGGGCGGAGACTTCAACTGCCCCATCGAAGAAGACGGGCGCACCTCAGCAAGAACCGACTTGGACTCTTCCTCAAAACTGCTCATCGAGATGGTGACTCAGGCGTCTTTGCGGGATGCTGTGGGCTCCATGGGGGCTGGCTCCGTCAACTACAGTTGGAGCCTCCCCGATGGCTCACAGAGGTCTCGCATCGACTTTGTGTTCACGTCTTGGGCGGTGAAGCACCTCGGGCATTCCATGGTCCCCTGCTTCTTCTCTGACCACAGAGCCATTAGGCTGCAGGCTACCCTGGGCGACGGCTTTCCTCCCGGCCCAGGGTCCTGGAAGCTTAACTGCGCCCTGCTGCAAAGAGAGGAGGTGATGGAGGAACTGAGGAATGCCTACATCGGGTGGAGGAATGATAAATGCCTGTTTGCGAATGCTACCGAATGGTGGGAGTATGCTAAAGGCAAGTTTCGCAGTTTCTTTCAGGCGAAAGGCCGCCAACAAGCGTGTGAGCGGAAGAGGAACTTCAGGAATCTGCAGAGACAGCTGCGTTCCTTGCAAGACCTCCACCAGTGCGGCTGGGACGTCAGGGATGAGCTAGAGGAGACCAAGAAGGGCCTGAAAAGACACTTTGAGGAGGAATCCAGGCGCATCATCTTCCGTTCCAAAGCAGAGCACCTGGAGAAGGGTGAGAAATGTAACTCTTTCTTTTTCAGGAAGCTCCATGCCAGCCACACGCCCCTGACTGAGCTGTGGGACGAGACCGGAAACATCACCACGGGGAAGGAGGGAGTGATGGGAGTCGTCCGCGACTACTACAGCAACCTCTACTCCCCGAAGACCACCGACTCGGATGCCGCCGATAAGTTCCTGTCAGGTATCGCTAACACCCTTGATCCTGCAGGCGCGGCGGCTATGGACGCTCCCTTGACGGTGGAGGAGCTGCACTCTGCCGCCACATCCTTCAGGCCTGGCAGGACCCCGGGCAGTGACGGTCTCCCAGCAGAGCTCTACGTAGCGCTGTGGGACCTCATCGGCCCGGACCTGTTGGAGCTTTACAGGGAGATGGTGGTGGAGGGCAGAATGCCTCTGTCGTTGAGGGAGGGAATGATCACGATCTTGTATAAGCGGAAGGGGGATCTTAAAAACTGGCGTCCCATCTCTCTTCTGAACGTGGACTACAAGATCCTCGCCAAGGTACTAGCCAACCGGCTGAAGGCTGTCATCGGACGGATCATCCACCCGGACCAAACCTGCGGCATTCCTGGCCGCAGGATCGCAGACAGCCTGGCCCTCATTAGAGACACCGTGCAATACGTCAAAGCCTGCCGTATGTCCATGGCCCTGGTCAGCCTTGACCAGGAAAAGGCTTTTGACCGTGTTTCACACGTCTTTATGGGCAAGGTCCTGCGAAGGTTCGGACTGGGGGAAATGTTCTGCTCCTATGTTAACCTTATGTACCTTGACATTTTCAGCATGGTGCTGGTGAACGGCTGGAAGACTGACCCCTTCCCGGTTCTCTCTGGGGTCAGACAAGGCTGCCCTCTTTCACCTCTTCTTTTTGTTTGTGTTATAGAGCTGTTCGCAGAGTCTATCCGGCAAAATCCAGAGGTCAGAGGGATCACCGTACCAGGACCAGACCGACGAATGATCAAGTGCTCGCTGTACATGGACGACGTGACCGTCTTCTGTGCCGATAGGCGTTCGGTGACAGCGCTCGCCCAGACCTGCGAGGAATTCGGCAGAGCTTCGGGAGCACAGGTCAACTGCGGGAAGTCGGAAGCCATGCTTTTCACAGAGGAGGCCCCGACTTCCTCTGCTCCCTTCCCCTTTTCTATTCAGCCAGACTTCATCAAGATCCTGGGAGTCTGTTTGGGAAGGAAGGAGCAGCCCTGAAGTCCTGGCAAGATCGATTGGCAAAGGTCAACCAGAAAATCGGACTGTGGAGCCTCAGACAACTTACCATCGAAGGGAAGACCCTTGTGCTGCGGAACGAGATCCTACCGGTTCTTCAGTACACGGCGCAGGCCTGGCCTCCTCACATCACAGTGAGGCAGGCGATCACCAGGACTGTCTTCCGCTTCATCTGGGGCTCCAAAATGGACAGAGTAAAACGGACCGTCATGTACAAGGAGCCCCGCAAGGGTGGGAAAGGAGTTCCGGACATCCCCACTCTGCTGAGGGTGGCCTTTGTGTGCGACAGCGTCCGAAGGACTCTGACAACGAAGGACGATGGCTCGGCGGGCCGGTCCATGTCCCGGTTCTTTCTCCTGCCTCTTTGGAGGCGGCTGGGTTGGGACAAGTGGGACAGCTCCTACCCCTACAACTGGGATATCCCCTGGTACTACCAGGACCTTCTCAAGTTTGTAGGGGAACACCAGCTGGAGGGACTGAAGCCCGACTTGTGGAAACCAAAGACTATCCACAAGCTGATCCGAGCAAAGGACTTAATGGAGTCTATTCCAGGGCTCCCTGCTGCCACCGCTGAGACTGTTTGGAAGAACGTGGCTTCTAGCAGGTTAACCAACGGGCACAAAGCCCTGGCATGGATGGCCATTCAGGGAGGACTGTCCTTGAGAACTTTCATGCATGCCCATGGACTATGCAACACCCGGTACTGCCCCAGGTGCCCTTTTCAGGAAGAAACACCTTTGCACCTCTTTTAGCAGTGCCCGTTTGCGCAGGCCCTGTTGGACGCCCTGGAAAATGAACTCACAGACATTATTCCCTGGAGCAGCCTGAAGCACACGTCGGTGCTTTATGGACTATTCCATGGGACCCATAGCGTTGAGGCTATCCAGGAAGCCTGGCGCCTTATGAACTGTTTTAAGGACGCTGTGTGGCTTGCTAGGAAACGCCTAGTGATGAACTGGGAGAGGATGTCCGTCCAGGACTGCCGCAGGTTGGTCCTCAGCCTGTTCAGAGACTATTCCATCATGGACGGTCCGAACGTCGAAGAAGAGGATTAAAACCCCTCTCCCCCTCTCCCCTCGGTGTGTCTGTCTTTCAATAAAGCTTCGGGCATGTGATTTCCCGTCCCCTCCCCCTTCTCTCCCTCCCCCCTCACCCATTATCACTTGTCTGATGCTTGTTGATTGACGTGTGATATATATATTTTGTTAGTGTGGTGCTGGGAGTGGTGTTCAGTACAGGATCTGTGCCTGCGCTGTGCACTACACCTATATGTAACTGTTCTTTCTCTCTGTATAGAATTGTTGTACTGTGGTTCAGCCTGCGCTGCGTCGCAGTATAATGTATGATTTGTATTGACGATTTGTTTGCCAATAAAGCTATTTTCAATCAAAAAAAAAAAGGGAGCCCCAGGACGGACGAGCGACGGGGGTCCGGCTGTGCCCAATAGCCGGACCCCTGCTGAATGCGCCAGCATCGGTGAAAACACCGATGCCGGCGCATTAACCCTTCATGTGCTGCGTCAGCGCTGACCGCGGCACATGAGGCGTGCGGCATGGTCCGCCGCTATTCAGGATGGCGAGCGGGGCCCATCGGGTCCCCGTGCTGCTGTGACGGGACCCGATGGCTTGGATAGCAGCCCGATGCCTTCCTTAGGCATCGTGGCTGCTATCCCTGCGTTCCTGTGCGATCCAGCCCCCTGGATCGCACAGGAAGCAGGCTGTAAGTGTATTACACTGAGTAATACACTTACAGCCAATGCATTACAATACAAAAGTATTGTAATGCATTGTAAAGGGGATCAGACCTCCAAAAGTTAAATAAAGTGGAAAATGAAAAGTTAAAAAATAAAGTAAAATAAATAAATAATAATAATAAAAGTTAAAAAAAAAAGCCATTTTCAAAAAAAAAGTTAAAAAAATGGTAAAAAAAAGGTGAAAAAAGAAAGGTATACATATTAGGTATCGCCGCGTCCGTATCGACCGGCTCTATAAAAATATCACGTCATCCACCTCGCCAGGTGAACGCAGTAAAAAAAAAAAAAAAAACTGTGCCAAAACAGAAATTTTTTGGTCACCTTCCCTTACAAAAAGTGTAATAGCAGGCGATCAAAAAAGCATATGTACCCCAAAATGGTACCAATCAAACTGTAATCTTGTCCCGCAAAAATGAGACCCTAACTAAGACAATCGCCTGAAAAATAAAAAAAAATATGGCTCTCAGAAAATAGCAACACAAAAAAGATTTTATTCTGTTCACAAATGCATCTAATGTGTAAAACTTTCCAAAAATAAAAATGTTAGACATATTGGGTATCCGCCACGTCCGTAACAACCTGCTCTATAAAAATATTACATGAGATGGCCCCCCAGGCAAATGCTGTAAAAAAGAAAAAAAAAAAACTATGCCAAAATAGCCATTTTTTTCCCTCTTCCCTCAACAAAAAGTGTAATAGCAGGCGATCAAAAAGGGTGTATTTAACCAAATTGGTACCAATCAAACCGTCATCTTATCCTGCAAAAATGATACCCTACCTGAGACAATCGCCCGAAAAATAAAAAAATATGGCTCTCAGAAAATAGCAACACAAAAAAAAGATTTTTATTCTGTTCACAATGCATCTAATGTGTAAACTTTCCAAAAATAAAATGTTAGACATATTGGGTATCGCCACGTCCGTAACAACCTGCTCTATAAAAATATTACATGAGATGGCCCCCCAGGCGAATGCTGTAAAAAAAAAAAAAAAACTATGCCAAAACAGCCATTTTTTTCCCTCTTCCCTCACAAAAAGTGTAATAGCAGGCGATCAAAAAGGTGTATTTAACCCAAATTGGGTACCAATCAAACCGTCATCTTGTCCTGCAAAAACGATACCCTACCTGAGACAATCGCCCAAAAAATAAAAAAAATATGGCTCTCAGAAAATAGCAACACAAAAAAAGATTTTATTCTGTTCAAAAATGCATCTAATGTGTAAAACTTTTCCAAAAATAAAAATGTTAGACATATTGGGTATCGCCACGTCCGTAACAACCTGCTCTATAAAAATATTACATGAGATGGCCCCCCAGGCAAATGCTGTAAAAAAAAAAAAACAACTATGCCAAAATAGCCATTTTTTTCCCTCTTCCCTCACAAAAAGTGTAATAGCAGGCGATCAAAAGATGTATTTAACCCAAAATGGTACTAATCTAACCGTCATCTTGTCCTGCAAAATGATACCCTACCTGAGACAGTCGCCCAAAAAATAAAAAAAATATGGCTCTCTGAAAATGGCAACACATAAACAAGATTTAATTCTGTTCTAAAATGCATCTAATGTGTAAAACTTTCCAAAAATAAAAATGTTAGACATATTGGGGTATCGCCGCGTTCGTAACAACCTGCTCTATAAAAATATCACATGACTTGCCCCCCTAGGTGAATGCTGTAAAAAAAATGCTAAAAAAAAACTATGCCAAACAGCTATTTTTTCACCTTGACTCACAAAAAGAGTAATACCAAGCGATCAAAAAGGCGTATTTACCCCAAAATGGTACCAATGAAAACCTCACCTCATCCTGCAAAAAATGAGCCCCTACATAAGACAATAGCTCAAAAAAATAAAAATCAATGGCTCCCGCAAACCAATCCATCAAAATCTGTGTTGTAAAATCCATATGGCACTCCTTCTGTTCTGAGTCCTGCCATGTGCCCCCACAGCAGTTTACCACCACATATGGGGTGTTGCCGTATTCAGGAGAAAATGGGTAACCTATTATGGGGTGCTTTTCTCCTGTTACCCTTATGCAAATAAAAAAATTTGG
The DNA here is from genome assembly GCA_900303285.1 of Rhinella marina. Classification (NCBI taxonomy): domain Eukaryota; kingdom Metazoa; phylum Chordata; class Amphibia; order Anura; family Bufonidae; genus Rhinella; species Rhinella marina. Next base: position 77,616 of record ONZH01026832.1, read on the forward strand.
GGCTAAAGCAACATTTTATTGGAAGAAATGAAACTTTTCATTTTCATAGCCAAGTGTTTCCAAATTCGTAAAACGCTTAGGGGGTCAAAGTGGCCAGTACCCCCCTTAATATATTCGTTGAAGGTGTAGTTTCCAAAATGGGGTCACTTTTTGAGGGTTTCCAATTGTAGGGGTACGTCAGGGTCTCTCAATTACAAAATGGTGCC